>MU159005.1:308483-367112 GCA_015888305.1 Antheraea pernyi
TAACACCCATTTCCCCTTGAGGGTTCCACCATCTTGACCCCTCAGGCCGCAGTTTGGGTCCCTTAGGAGGGGACAACACCTGTTGGAGGAGCAGATGTAGTGTCGATTAGACAGTCCCTGCTCCTCCGGCCAAAAGGTGTAAGAAGGTACCATGGGGTTTTAGTCCGTGCGACTCGGGCATATCCATCCTCTGCTACCCGATATCCGTTAGGGATTCCCCCATGGAGAAAAAAAAAGGGTATAGGATATTTATTTATACTTTCTATTTCATTTTAAACTAGCTAATACCTGTGGCGTCGTCTGCGTCATTTTTTATCTTTACAATGTATTTTATTTACTCACGAAAAAAACATAAGCAAAACATCGCTCGATCAACTTCTTCTTTTCTCCAGTACAAGAAAACATATATGTTAATGAACGCATACTGCTTACAAAAATCATGGTTTCTTTAAACTTTATATTAAATGAAGATATCGTGATATTTTTTGAAATAAAGACCAACAGCCTAATATGTAAAATTATAAAAAATTATATAATTGAAAATCTGTCGCCGAGCGCCTATATTAAAAAAAAGAAAAATAAATCATTTGCGGATTATCTACACATCTACCCATTGACATATAAAAACCCAATACACACACTCTAGAATAAAAGTAGTGCTCAAAACGGTCCCACAGAAATCTCCAATATACATACGTGGTTATAGTTATGCGATAAACCTATATTGTGCAAATTCAACCTTATCTGAATAGTTTAAAGTTGCTATTACAAGGACACAAGCGACGCAAGACTGAAATGAGGGCGTAATCCTAAATGATGCACTCATTTTTGTCTGCTGGCTGTGAGAACTTAAGTGTACATCTTGGGTTTTTGTATATCAATGCAGATACCATCCATATAATAAGAATCTAAATCTAAAGTGTCTGTACTTTTTAGATTTTTTTGAAAAAAAATTGTTGCATGTGACCAGGAATAAGTAATAAAATACATATCAATCATTTTTAGAAACGTCTGTCTGTTTGTTTGAACATGCATCACAGTTAAAGTAATACGTTCATACGTTAAAACCTCACCAATAAAATCATAAAGCATATCCAAATATTTTGTTTCATTAAAATCAGTCCGCTCTATCAAAAGTTATTGTAATTTGAATTACGGCTCGAATTAAATTCAAGAGAAGAGTAGGTAAGATAATTCAATTCTATCTCTTACAAACACAAAGGATATTATACAGGCCGAATGGTTAAAGAGTTGCAATATTCACAGGGGTTACTTAGTATTCATTTCTGGTTCTAAATCAATAAAAAAAATAGGTGCTTAATATTTGACTTAATTATCTAGAAAAATACAACAATTATGCAGAATTCTCTATACGTTTATGTTAAAACTCAGTGTCAATAACTGCCGTTTAGTAGTAATAACTAGTCTTAGAACAAACTTTACCTTAGGTTCTCATTGTTATTTATTAAGATTTCTTTTGATATTATTTTTTTATATGTTAAATGTGACCATAATCTACTATCTCTCTGAATATTGCAAGCAACTAAGCTAACACCTGTTATAATGTATGTTGCGGCCGCGTAAATAGTCAATTAGGAAAAAATTGTGTCAGCGAGGGTGGGAGCACTTTGTTTGTTGATCGCCCCCGGCCCTTGTGTCGCCGAACCAGTTCGATCGCGCACATCGTATGCGAAGCGTGTGCGCTTAAAAGAAAATGCACGCTCCTCGTCTCGCATTAACCTATTATCACCATCGCATTTTTTTTTTATTGTAGCTCGGCAAAGTGACTGTACTGTGCCTGATGGTAAGCACAGTACAATCCAAAAACAATGGCGACCACCGAGAGGCATACTATCCATCGCCGGTTGCCGCTGTCATGCCGGCCTGCGTAAGTATCACTTCACGTTGCGCTTGAAGGACCCCATGTCATAGAAAGGAGGAAACACACTGACCGGGAGACTGTTTCACAGCTTCATGGTACGGCAAAGATAAGATGTTGCGAACTTTTTAGTTCGTGCCCAGATAGGATTTACCGTAAAACTGTGGCTCCGAAGACCAGCACGTGTGGACAGCAATTCGTTGGCGCCGACCACCGGAATCGAACCTCGCACCAGCCGGTGAGTGATCATAACTGGTTCTCTCGCGGACCTCGCATTTGATTCGCATCACAGGCGGTTTCCGATCGAAGGAATCACCACCAATGTATGTTATATAATATGTAAGATACAGTAAACGAAACGGTACAGAGTCGCGAGCACAACTAGTTAAAAATATATGGAATTACGATGATTCAAATTCATGGGTAGTCGCAGTCTGATAGCGAGTGTTATAACTTTTACTTGATAAGTATCCAGGTTTGACGTATCGATGCGTGTTCACAGAGACAGACAAAAATTTTGAAAGGGATTCTGTATCGATAACAAAGTCTACCCCAATTATAGTTTTCAAAAAATATTTAATATACAGATTTGGCCTTGTTACAGTTTTATTATATAGATTAAAAAATGACAATTATCATACTCCCTGTAAGCGCTCTATAAGGATGGTTTTCTGGCTTAGTGATAAACTTTTCCAAACTTCGATCAGCGTAAGATGGAATCCTAAAGTGGGCTTTTGGTGACAATAAACTCTCGTGGCGAAATCATAATGGTTGTGTTATTTATGGTTGTGGTTGATTTTTTTCAAAAACTTACCTGACCGATTACTACCCTTTAGAGGAAAATCTGTGGTCAACCATTTATAGACGTCTGCAGGTAGCTGCGCACGAAATCGATACAAGCATCAGAAAATTCGATACAGAAAATTTATAATTAACACAATATATTCAGTATAGTAACAATTTATGTTACACGATATTTTGATTGCCAATCGGTCGGCTGACAATTATAGCTGTTTATTTGAAAATTAATTGAAAAAGACATCGGTTGCTTGATATACTGTGCGACAAGTATATCACAGAATTACCTATATTGTTTGATCATCGCCGTTGAAACTTCGCCGATGTTCGAAAGAATAAAATCAATTTCCCGGTGCTCATGACGGATACGAATACATATTGTGTTGTCCTCACAAGAAATACTGTAGTCGTAAGAATAGGTAGATGTTATAATAATTTATTGTAAAAATTCTTACTAATATTATAAATGTGATTTATGACTTTGTTTCATTCGTACGCTTTCACAGCAGCAGCATAAATTAATTTAATTCAATAATTAATATAGATTAATTTCGTCAAAAGAGGACGTAAAGACAAAACAAGACAAAACAAACACGTAAAGACATTTTAGTGTTAAGTAAAAAGGTACAATATAGCTGGTGACCTCTGTTTTTTAATCTCACGAAGAAGGTGGTAGAGCCACGCTGTAGCCATTACTGGTTTCAGCTTAATTGGTCCGGCTCGTCCGGGGTAGTACCACCCTCCCACAGAAAACCGACGTGAAGTAACAGTCAGTGAGAGCGTTGGAGGCCCACCTCCCCCTCACAACCGCTTTCCCCTCCCCTCCCTTCAAGTGCCCCTCAAACACAGGCTGGCAACGCACTTGCGACTCCCCTGTTGTTGCTAGTGTCTATGGACGACGGTGATCACTGAACATCAGATGAACCGCCTATTCGTTTGGCTCCTATGATATTTAAAAAGAAAGAATCACTATGCAATCACACTATCAAAGAATGCTCAACTTTCCTTGATTCGTCTTTTGGCGTGTACATATAAGCATTTTTATATTTCAATTTAATTTATACTCATAATTCACTTCCAGCGTAGAGAATTAATTATATTTGTTCAAAGTTTAATAAGTTTACAATGATACATAAGTGACAAATATTCAGATAGTTCTAATCAGAGTTCTAGCATCCGACCAAGACATTCTAAAAGTAAATTTTATGAGTTTATCGAAATAATTTCTGTAACTCAAATAGTTATTTGTAAAGTGTGCTAATATAAATAAATTGAAACAAAACTAAAAAATACAAAGAGTTCAAGAATAAGGAAGCATCTAGTGTCTTTCCACGAGAAAGAATTGCGTATTTTTATTCCAGTAAATATTCCTTTAAAAACTTTTTCATTATGAATTTAATTAATTTGATTGAACTTTGCTATGTCTTTGCATATAATGAAACGTAATAAATTTACTTTTCTGACGCATTGTGCTAAGCTTTAACACAACGTGTTTAATAAAGAGCAATAGACTAATAGGTAATTGCAGGATTTGCAAGAGTCTTGCTGCAACACCAAGACCAAAACCAAGACCATACCAGTGCCACTTCCCTATAACAACTGAATAGAAAAATAATGTATGGAAGCTAACAGTATCTACAGAGGAGGGAACGCCAAATTATTAAATTACTCACATAAAAGCAACTAGATGGCATTGCCTATTTTGGAGCAAAATGTTAGGCGTCAAAATAAAGCTCTGTAGTATATATAACAATTGTATATTTATTTGAATGTGAATTTTACGATTTTGTAACATTATATATTTAAAAAAAAAAACATAAATGAAATTTTCAGTTTCTGTTTTAATTTTCATTAGCTTCTCAGTATATAGTATCTTATCTATGACCAAGACTGAGAGTGCAATACCAAGACCAGTGTACTTATTAACGCAAGACCGGCATTCGCATTTAGGCAACACTAATTACGGCCGATTACGAAAGGAGACAGTAAAGAAATAAGCTAGTAATCATAAGAATGATACATAATTTATGGATTATAATTAAGTATTATTTAATATCAATTAATAAACATTGATGATCCTTTTAAAAGTTACAATATTTTCCAATCTCAACCGATTTTGATGAAATGCTGTAGACAGGAAGTAAATGTCATTCCAAAATTGATACTCTTAATAATATTTTCATAAATAATAGAATGTACTTATAATTTTATGAAATATAATAAAATAATAATACTCATACATAACACATGCAGTCACGAGTATTTATTAGTTGCCTATGTATAAGTTTGCACAAAATTATTTTTTTTTAATTCATCTGGCAACATTGATGACAGCAAATATCGTTACCATAGATAACTGCTAGGTTTTAGCGACATTGTATTGTATTGTTTGGGTATGTTTAACGACTTTTTTTTTAATCTAACGACTTAAAAAATATTAGCGAATTCTAGCGACTAATTGAACATTGAAAATACATCAATATTTTAGTACTAAATTAAATGCAATTACTGGTAACAACATGAATTGCTACTGTCCTTTTTGGAAATCTTCTACCAGAATGACGCTCGATCTCGGGATTTAATCGGTTGAGTGCCTCTCGCTCTATGAAATTTCACATCAGATATCGTTTTGTCTTTCATTTTCATTGATTCAGTACCACCGCCAACAGAAACAAAAAAATAGTTACTATATTACGTTCTCGCAAAACAAACCTGTCCTTCTTAGTTTCTTTGTTCGATTGTTGTCATTGATATCAAAATCTATTTGTAGAAATGGTAATCCCTTTAAAAAAAAATGGCTTATGCTCAAAAATAAAATAAACAAATAAAAGTATAGACCAGAATGGAAACGCAAGAAAAGTTATAATATGGCTTAAACTTTTTTTTTTTTTTAACGTGGAGGAAAAATCCTCATGGACTGCCAGGCTCTCAGGGGAGACCCTGGACTGAGCCGACCACCACCTACGTGCTAATCACGCAGGGGTGGTGCCTTTTGGCGACTTTAACCGGCTAAAAACTCCACGACAACCTACGCCGCACTATGGGGGTGCCGCGGGGGAGCATACAAGCAAGCTCCGCGACACCCCCGGCGGCAGGCGTTTCCCACGCCGCACCCAGCTGAGGCAGCCCGGTTGCAAGACTGCCTTAAATTATTATATATATTATAATTATGGCTTAAACCTGTTATAACTGATCCAACTAAAGCTTTTTGCTCGTTTTATCACAGTGAAATATTCGCAATATTGTATTTTTACTATATTTTTTACCATGAAATATTTAGCGATTTCTGGCGGACTTTTTAAACATGTATCTTTCAAAATCTAGCGACTTTTTAATTGACCTCTGGAGACTTTTTTAACTCTGAAACGGCAACACTGCTTTCAGCTGCTCTATGATATATTGATATAGACACTGTGAACAGAGTTATTAATTTTTTACCCCAATTAAGTATAAAAGAATAAGTAATATTGTATTGAAAAATGTCGCAAGTGAAATCCAACAAAAAGTTTAAATGGTCTTTAGATTTCAATCCAAAGTAAGTCATCAGCAGGTGCTATATTTAAATTTTAGTTTCTATCTTATTAAAGAATTCAGTTAATTATTGTAATGACTTTCAGGAATCGTTCACAAACAACCGAGTTACCATCCCCGCCAGGTTATAGTCAATCAGCGAACGCAAATTATACAGAATCATCGAAGGACACAGATGCAAATTTACTTCTTATAAAAAAACTATGGGACGTAGCTCTTGGCCCGTTAAAACAAGTTCCTATGAATTTGTTCATAATGTACATGGCTGGAAACTCTATTTCTATTTTCCCCATAATGATGGTCGGCATGTTAATTGTCAGACCTGTTAAAGCGTTATTCTCTACACAAAGCACTTTTAAAATGGTAGAAGGTACTCAAGCAGCTGGACAAAAATTTGTCTATTTCATTGGAAATATAGTTAACATACTATTAGCGCTTTATAAATGTCAGAGTATGGGACTCTTACCCACACATTCTAGTGATTGGTTGGCTTTTGAAGAGCCACAAACAAGAGTTGAGCATATTGGTGGTGGCATATCTCTTATATAAAAAAGATTAGTAACTACATCATTTTTATTTAAATTATCATATTTTGGCGACTTTAACCGGCTAAAAACTCCACGACAACCTACGCCGCACTATGGGGGTGCCGCGGGGGAGCATACAAGCAAGCTCCGCGACACCCCCGGCGGCAGGCGTTTCCCACGCCGCACCCAGCTGAGGCAGCCCGGTTGCAAGACTGCCTTAAATTATTATATATATTATAATTATGGCTTAAACCTGTTATAACTGATCCAACTAAAGCTTTTTGCTCGTTTTATCACAGTGAAATATTCGCAATATTGTATTTTTACTATATTTTTTACCATGAAATATTTAGCGATTTCTGGCGGACTTTTTAAACATGTATCTTTCAAAATCTAGCGACTTTTTAATTGACCTCTGGAGACTTTTTTAACTCTGAAACGGCAACACTGCTTTCAGCTGCTCTATGATATATTGATATAGACACTGTGAACAGAGTTATTAATTTTTTACCCCAATTAAGTATAAAAGAATAAGTAATATTGTATTGAAAAATGTCGCAAGTGAAATCCAACAAAAAGTTTAAATGGTCTTTAGATTTCAATCCAAAGTAAGTCATCAGCAGGTGCTATATTTAAATTTTAGTTTCTATCTTATTAAAGAATTCAGTTAATTATTGTAATGACTTTCAGGAATCGTTCACAAACAACCGAGTTACCATCCCCGCCAGGTTATAGTCAATCAGCGAACGCAAATTATACAGAATCATCGAAGGACACAGATGCAAATTTACTTCTTATAAAAAAACTATGGGACGTAGCTCTTGGCCCGTTAAAACAAGTTCCTATGAATTTGTTCATAATGTACATGGCTGGAAACTCTATTTCTATTTTCCCCATAATGATGGTCGGCATGTTAATTGTCAGACCTGTTAAAGCGTTATTCTCTACACAAAGCACTTTTAAAATGGTAGAAGGTACTCAAGCAGCTGGACAAAAATTTGTCTATTTCATTGGAAATATAGTTAACATACTATTAGCGCTTTATAAATGTCAGAGTATGGGACTCTTACCCACACATTCTAGTGATTGGTTGGCTTTTGAAGAGCCACAAACAAGAGTTGAGCATATTGGTGGTGGCATATCTCTTATATAAAAAAGATTAGTAACTACATCATTTTTATTTAAATTATCATATTAAAGTGGTATTTACAAAATAATACAGCTTTTAATTCATTCTATTTCTATTATAACATTTTATTTATTTTTTCCATCATTGATCTCATCAATTTTAGCTTTCACATAAGCTTGAGCCTTTTCAAATAATGCCTTTGGATCTTCAACTTTCTCAATCTGCAAAAGAAAAATAAATCAGTTAAAGTATACATATGACAAAGTGAAATTCTACTCATGGTCCAAAAAATAAATAAATAAATGAAACAAACCATTTGTTTTTAGTATCCAAAGCCTTGTCACATTCCTTAACTGTTCTCTTACAAATTGAACTTACAGCATCCTGTGTTCAGAAATAGCAGTTAATGCACACATTAATATATAACTTGTTAAAAAGAAATGTGACTCAACAAAAGAGGCCATACAGTCAAAGAAAATTTATTATTTTTTGGACCAGAAATATTGATATATGTGGTTATTCTTATTCATATACTCTAAGGAAACAAATAGCTGGCCACTACAAATGTAGGCATGGCCTCCTTTGCACGTTGAAGTGCAGGATGAGGTACTAATAAATAGTATACAATTAGTTTCCAATATACCTGATAGTTTTGTGCTATGTAAACTCCGGCATAGACTCCTGTACCAAATATTATCTGAAATTGTATGAAATCACTAAGTTTAAATAATAAAAATAAAATATGGATTCTATGAATATGAACCCTTAAACCAATGGTTTTATTTCAATACCTACTTCAATAAGGGCTTCTAATATTTGTTTAACAACTGTGTTATTGGCCAAGAGCAATTAGTTATAAGCAGTTCATATTCATGAAACAGCTGTGAAACCCAACTTTTTAAAATAAAAACTCACACTTGTTTTAAGAAGAGAAGTAAAGCAACCCATAATGGCAATGTATATTATGATATAACTAACATTTTTTTAGTTGATAATGCATTTCCAGGTTTGCATTAATACATTTTTTATTGGACTCTAATGTTATATAATCTGAATTATCAATTTGACAGTTCTGTTTTTGAATACATCAAACATCAACAAAGTTTAGTTCACTAATAAGTTATATAAACAAATAGGTAATATAGTTGTGCTATTGAAGATAGAGAAATATTTAAGTTATAATCTATACATTAATATGTGAAGCGAAGACTTTGTACCCCTTTTTGTTTTTAAAAAATGCATTACAACTACGTTAAATTGATTAAAATTAACATTACATACACTATTGCTTGAATGACACACATGAAAATGATGTTTCGCCATCCTTCATTTTACTCTTATGTTCCAGTTACCTTTTTTCATCCTACACTTAATATTTTTAACATGACTTAGGAAGGCTCCCTACCCCACAGACTCATTGAAATTAACTGTTCAAATTATAGGTTAATAATTTAATATGTAAATTCATAATACACATTTATAATCAATTGATAAATTATTCATCTTCTACTAGAATAATTATTATTTTTGGTGTTATTGAACACAATAATGAATTGTGGTCGAATTTTGACAGCCAGATATGCAGTACACATTATATATCATGTGAATACAATAATTTGTGTTATGGTTAACTACTATAATAATAAAATTCTGGACTGTTCCCAGTTTTTTCGTCGCATTTATCATACAGATTGCTAGTGTATTTTGATGCTTTATTCTTATGTATACATTAGATGAAGATGGTACTGAGTTCGAAATATTATATATTTATAAGGATTTACAGATAAACTACACTTCATATGTAATAATAATTTTCTGCCTACTTCTAAATAAAACTTAGCTATGGTCCAATTTTACTGAGAATATTATAGTTTATTGTTGGATGTGTCTTAATAATCAGAGTTAGGCAAGAGTCTAATTTGCTGAACTTTTAATTTGATTACTTCATATAATCTATTTTATTAATATTTATATAATTTTAAGGCATATTGTTACTTTAGGCTTTACAAAATTAATATTTCACCACATCAATTTGTGCTTTGTGGCAATGTTGCTTAAAATGGTTCTCAACCAAGAATGGAGACTAGCTCTATATTGTAGCTGTTGGAACAACATGCCTATAGGTATTTGGTGAAAGATTTCAGAGTGGTAGATAACCCGGTATGTATTGACAAAAATCAAAGTGATAATTGTGCAATTTACTGATCAACATGATTCATGCTGATATATATTTATATTTATTCATATATTTATCATGCTTCATTAAGTTATAATATCTATTTTTTTTTTTTTTCTATAAAATGAGTAATATAAATAAATACTAGATATAATACTGATGCTAGGTAATGCATGCATCCCTGTATTCCTTTAACTGATGTATGACTTATTTGTATATTGGACAAATAGAAAAGTGGGTAAAGCCCACATTAAGTTATTTGAAATGCACAACTGTCTAGCATTTTACATGTGACTACCAGTTAAAAGTATAATTCTAAAAACAATTGGAAATGTAATAAAGTAAAGTTAGCTATTATATCATTTATTTCAAATATATATTGGCATAATTTATAGTACACATATATATATTCGTAAATATAGTATTTATTCGTGGTCATTAGTGTAAACAAAATGCAAAATCTTACTTTCCCCAAATGTAGGTAAGTTTATAAAGATTTTTCATACGAAAATTTGATATTTATTGAGCTATTTACATTTAAAGTTATAGGAAAATTAAAAAAAATATAACATCTCTATGAGACTTTGGTAATTACATAAGTTAGGTTATATATGAAAAAAATACAAGTTTCTCCTCTTACCAGTCCCTTGATCATCTTTTATAATACTTATTTAGAATTCAATATTACGACTATATTGACTTTTATAATTTCAAATAACATGTACTTATAATAGCTTTATTTGACATTTGGTAATGACATATTATGACATTGACATTATTTTCTTCTTTCTGGATTAACAAGTAATGATAAAGGCAACGTAGCCATTCAGCCTCTTGACTTCATAATTACAAGTTTCGAATTAAGTTTTAGTAAGTACCCACCAAGATTTGTCGCATGCAATTTGTAATATTTAAGTATTGTTTATTGTAAAGTTTATACCAAATCTGTTACATAAGATAAAAACCAATTGATACCTATATGTGTTTGTTCTTCAAGTTTTGTGAATATTCATTCAATTTACCGTAAATAACAAAGTGCATGATAGATTTTGTACTTTACACATGGAGTATAATACCAACAAGCAAAACTAAAGCATTTAATTAGTTTTGTTAAGCAATATAACTATGTGTTGGAACTTAAATGAAGTATTCGGTATATTCACGTTCCTTCGGTTAGCCAAAACCAACTCCGTTCACCGAATGTGTTGTTAAAAATATTGAATTCCAAAAGCCAAGAATGACTAAATTTAAGTGAAGTAAATTAAAAACGGAGAATATCTTTTGATAAAAAGATATAAAGCCTGTCAATGCATTACCAACCAAAAACGCTCAGTATCTAATTAATGAATTTGTTGAGATTGAACGTGGCAATTGTGTCTGACCGGATTGTGATCACCAAGCATCATTTTGAAGCAACTATGACTTAGTTGATAGTGTCTTCGGACACTACACCGATCGATGTAGGTTTGTATTCTTGTGACTACGCTGGAGCTTTCGGTGAAAGAAAACGTCGTGATGAAATCATAACATGACTTTTTCTAAGCTTGTCTGGCTAGCTACCACCCTCAAGTTGAAAATCTGTCGCCTAGCACCTATTGGCATCTTTCGGCAGCTGTCCTTGAGAGCCAATCTCCCTCTAGGTTAAGCGTGTTTTCCATCTTATATCACATCCTCATTTAACCAAAATGAGATTTTGATCAAACGCTAAAACCTTAACGGTGTTATTACAAAAAAGTTTAATACGTATTAAACCCTGGCTTTAAAAAGGTCTCGTATTAAATGCACCGCGGTCACTGAATGTTCGCCATCTCGCTTTGGTTACGTTAGGTTAGACTTGTGAAAAAGGATAACGCGAACTTGCCTCGGGCGAGCGCGGTGCATTTATTAAACATTTTTAAAGCAAGTATTTGATACGTATTTAACTTTTTTGTAGTAACACGGATAAAGTATTAAATCTATACTAATATTATAAAGAGGTAAAGTTTGAGAGTTTGTAATGTCGTAGGGGGTAATATCTGAATCTAGTAAACTGATTTAAAAAATACTTTAACAATAGAAAGTCACGTTATTTGTGGGTTGCATAGGCTATATATTAACCCGAAAAATGAAAAGACTTTTTTGTGGTAGTCGGATTTGCAAAGTAAGTCGGAGAAAAACCGGACGAACGAAAACGTTTCTTACGAACGCCGCCTTAGCGATGAGATATATATGATTGAGTTCCAGAGAAAAGTTGTAGAGCTTGATAATGTCTACAAAAAGTCAGTGACAGCATATGTCTAACTTTAAATATAAACAGTCACAAAGTCACAAAAAATAGTTTTTTATAAATGTTTACTGCCCAACGAAGTTATGGTTATGAAAAATTATGGCTAACCAAAGCAGGGGTTGTTAGAGATTTGTACCCCACTGAACCATACGATCGTGAACACTTCACATTGACTTTCTTTACGTTTCTCGCCTTTCAGAATCATCCTTTATATACTCAGCGGCCACGAAGCTTATATGGATAGATATGCTTCTCGCCAGTCACCGCTGTTTTTGTATTGCACTCTACTTACCATTTGATACAGTGGAGTCATTCCGTCGTTATACAATAACAAAAAAGTAAAAACAAAAGAAGACTACGTTCTCTTGGAATTTATGTGTACCCAACATATATGAATCATTGTGATATATAATCTTTTTGCTAAAAAATAAACAAAATAATTATAAACGTAGCATTTATTAACATATTTTTCAGTAAATGTAAAATTAAAACATAGAACAACCATTAAATGATTTTAAATGACAAAAGTTAACTAGCTGAGGGTAGAAATGTGATATAAGTAAATATTAAATATATTAATGTAATGTGACTAGGCTACTATGCTATATTAGATATAAGTGGATCGTATTACTGTAATTGATTTCAAGAGATCATTTCAAAGATCTTATTATGAAATGCTTGGAATCGACTAACTCCCAAAATACTGAATGTGCATAGATGTATTAACTACTAAGGTTTTTATGTGACCTCTTTATTATATTTACGGGTGTGTTTGCATTAAATTTGGCACGATAATGTGGAAATATGTAAGACATACATTTTATAAAAATAATTTATTCTGTAAAATATTTATTCAGAGGAAGACTTAGGCTACTCTGCGCTCTTCGTCTCTTCCTCATGGGTGGCGACTATTGCAGACCTAAGGTTAAGTTAAGTCATGATTGTGTCCAAATAGTAAAGGTCGGTTTTTATACATCATTTTAAAAATAACTACTTATTATTCCTACTAATATAAACGCGGTAAAAATATCCTCAGCCTGTTAAACTTACATAGAATAATAATTTCTATTATTTAGTAATTTACTTATTCTACTAAAATGTAATAACATCTCAATACTACAAATATAATTAATAATTAAATTATTATTATTTTTCCTACTTATAAATACCATCCGTCTTTAACATAAGCATAATATTTACAATACTAGAATAGAGTAGATTTTTAACGAAACAACTTACAATAACACTATATCATAGAAACAACCCTGCGTACAAATATCACAATTCATATACGTGCACTTGGTAGGCTATTTATAATTATAACTTATTTTTCTTTTCTATGTATAAAAGGACGTTAATCCTTAAGTATTCAGGATTAAAATCTTAACAAATAATTATGGACTCAATTGTTTGAGTCCATACGATTGAAATTATTTCCATAACTTCCGTATCGGCCTCGCGTACTTTATTATAACTATGTCATTGCTCGGCGTTTCTAAAAAGGTATTGTATTGAATCTTCGTGTAGCGCGATTAACAACATTATGACACCACCCGTGAGTATGCCGAGCACTGCAAGCAATAAATTTATGCCTTTACCATGGTTATTCTCATTCATTTCTGGGACTAGATCTGCAAGCGCGATGTAAAAGAATGTACCAGCCGTAGCGGCATATATCCACTGTGAGGCAGATTCGTGGTCTTCCGCCAGCCAGATACCACCGGCCATACCCATAAAACTAAGAACCGATGATAATATATTATAGTAAAGTGCACGTTTTATGCTCATACCGGAACGCAATAACACAGCGAAATCACCCAACTCGTGTGGGAGCTCGTGACAGAATACTGCTAAAGCTGTAGCGAAACCTGTCACCGGGTCTCCACTGAAGGCCGCGCCTATGGCCAAACCATCCGTTAAATTATGCAATCCGTCGCCTACAATGACCATCAGAGCGGTAGACGACATCGGTCGTTCAACTGGCGGTGGCGGCGATCCGGGCATCATTGCTCCCAGTTCTATAGGCTCCATCTGCTTCGACGAATCTGTTTTAATCTCATCAACCGCTTTCATTTCTATATCATGAGAATGTGAGTGACCTCCGTGTATGGTCTGCATAATAGCCTCTACAGTGTAGAAGAGTAATATCGTAAGGAATGTAACACTGCATTTTAATACTACTTCACTTTCTTCTTGTGGTTCTGATGGGTTACCGTGTGATTTTAGTGCGTGAGGCAAAAGATGCAGTAATGCGTCGCCACAGAGTGTGCCCACTGCAACGGCTACTAGGAAATGGAGTACGTAACTGAATATAACAGACTTTAGAAGTGGGACGATTGCGACTCCCAATAATCCAGTAGCGCTGATCACCAAGATGCTCAGAGTTGCGTATATCCATGCTGTAATCATAAATTAAATAAATTTATCCAGTCATTTTTTAGTTTATGAAATAATTTATTAAATGATAAATATAAAGTTTATATTTTAGAAGGCTATTTACAGTTTCAACTTACTCCAAAGTCTGTCCAGTTTAGGTGCAGGTGACTCTATTTTGTAACACGATCGCTGGTCTAATTGATACACGAGAGCCGGACACATTTCCAAAAAAGTTTCCTGTCCGATTGTTATCACTCCTGGTTCATTTTCTATTCCATACACCTCTAACATTTCTTTCGGCGATAAGCATGACTTTTGTAACGTTGGCGTAACTGTAATAATAAATAATTAACGAATTTTAAATAACGTAAAAATGTGTTCTATTAAGAAAGACCTTAAATAAACGAGCTTGCTTAAACCATACTTTTTAAACTCTATATACTCTACTAAATAAACAAAAAACATGAATGAGGTGGTAGGGTCTTCGTGCCGCCATATTTTGGTATAAATCTGCATATATTTTGGAGTTTCTTTAGTCCACATAGAGGATCGCATTCAGTAATATACTGTGTCGCAATGCGTTCAAATAGTAAGGCCCATATAAAAAACTTAGAATGCCTAATAATATTTGTATTTTCAGTATATATAATAGTATCAGTATATATTGTTAAATCTCAAATTGTAAAAAGTAGATAAATAAAAATGAAATTAAAAGTTAGATTGTACTATCCATGTGTAGGTAAATTTACTTTTTTTTTCAAACTAACTACGCTAACGGCCTTGCAAGACATTTTTATATTTAGATATTGATTTTCTACCATAATCATAATAAATTGGATTTTGATTTGATTTCTAGCGAGTTTAGATATCACTATGATGTGATGAATCCTACACATAATATTATAATGTTGAAATATTTACGACAACAGACAGCAGTTGCCTCCTTAATTGGATAATCGAGGAATTGTCATTCATGCACATGAGTTATTTCTATAGCGTCTGACTCGACGTTACTGACTACGATTGTACACATTTAGTCCAATGAACGTATTCTTATCGTGACATTTTGTTAATAAGTAGAAATTAAAACAAACTGAAAATGCAAATAGGAACTTTATTGCCATTTTATAATTAGGTTTATAAAACTTCAAAATAATATAGGAAACGTTCTCTTCATACGAATTTAACAAGATGTATTTCACTATCTTCCTCCGATTCTATAAACAGAGCGTGCACGCGCTCACACTCTCCTAACATTCGATCACAGCACCGTGGACGGTTAACTTCGCTCCTGCACACCCGTTGCGGCTGCCTTCAGCAACGTATTATGACTAGGTTTGATCTCCCGTAGATCCCGGTAGAGTTCCACACTCTCTAAAACGCTGCAAGCGCGATACAGTGACAGTGCATTCACTAGCTAACCACACGTACTACATTGCACCCCGCGTACACACGCGGTAGGTACAGGTTGTGGAATGCGTACATGTACGCGTCAATACGGCATATATGAAGGTAGGTACATGAGTCGCAGCAATGCATACGTGTAGGTTTATTTAGCTTAGCACGCATAGATAGCTTAGCTCGATACGCGATAGGTAATAGTCCAAACCGAGATCCAGCCATTCTAAACACCCTTGCGCTATTTGCCATTTCGGAGTACCTAGTCAGTTAAAAAAAAATAGCTACTGTCATAGACAAATATCTATGTGGCACAGACCGCGATTTCTTTGCTTTTTCGTCAAAAATAAAGTCCGGTCTATGTAAAGTAGGTTTAGTGTCTGCGATATTGTAAAGTGTAACTACCTACCGTACTGTTTCAGATAATCTCAACAATCTAATCAAATACCTTGGCTTAAAATCATAAAAATGGATTATGTATAATAGTTGGTAATGTTGGTAAACATGTTTTGTTGGAACGGAAGCATAAAACTTGTTGAAATAGAAGGTCACAAGAATAAGAGAACAGATGGCAAATAAGAGAGCTAAGTGCTTGTAAATTACGTATTGTCGATTTTTTATCAGACATATCTGCGATACAATTGCATTATATAATGCTAATACTGCGGTAAACG
Source organism: Antheraea pernyi (assembly GCA_015888305.1). Lineage (NCBI taxonomy): Eukaryota > Metazoa > Arthropoda > Insecta > Lepidoptera > Saturniidae > Antheraea > Antheraea pernyi. Next base: position 325,238 of record MU159005.1, read on the forward strand.
TGAAAGTTTTGATTATTTTGTATCGGCTTATTAAGCCACAGATAAATTTTCCACTGAATCTAAAAATACTTATCGATATCAATGAAATGATTGTTTAAATTGTTTTAAATTCAACTCCAACGTTAATATAATTAAGTTTATAATTCAATTAGTAGGTACTCAATCTTTTTGAATTGGGCGTTTTTTATGAATAAAAAAAAATTAAAATAGATCGATTTAAAATTCAGATTTGAGAGTTAGTATATAAAACTGAAGTACCTATGTAATCGACTTCATTGAATGTATTTCATGTATACTTCAATATAATAAAATATGCTTGGTTAGCAACGCTTTCCATGGTGAATATGAAGACACATTCTCTGTTTGTCGTCTTCTATAATACTTAAGACTTCTAAAATAATAAGTGTAATTGAATTTTGAATTATTCGGAAGCACCTTTTCATATTGTACAGGTTAATATTAAAATTTATCGATACAATTTTAAACGTAGTTTTTTATAAAGAAAAAATTATATAAAAAAAGCGAAAATATGTTTATGTAAATGTAAATATTTTATAACAAAATTGTGGTAACTTCATACGTTCGAAGTTTTAATATGTTATGTGAAATTAATAATAAATAATTAGAAAATGGAAATGTAATATTTTGAAACGTTTAGTGTATTATTAATGTTTTTAAGGCTATTTTGAAATCTATACATATAATAATAATGAAGTGTTTGTATGTAATATCAAAATAATAAAAAAATTACTGATGGGGTACCAAAAGTATACACGCTACTGATAACAAAAATGTAATTTTTAAAATTTTTGTCGGTTTGTTTGTTCCGGCTAATCTCCGAAACCGCTGAACCGATTTTGACGGGAATTTCACTGGCAGGTAGCTGAAATTACAGCGGGTTACTTAAGCTACTCTAAATTAGAACTCTAACTACTAACCGTGGCTTCGTCTGCAATACTATCTCCAAAATGGTTAGACCGATTTTCACGAAACTTTCACCAGCAGATAGCGGACATCATAGCAAATAATTTAGTTTATTTTAATTTACACTAGCTGTTAACCGTGGCTTCGCTCACAATACTATCTCCAAAACGGTTAGTCACGTCTTCACGAAACTTGCACGACAGATATCTGATCTTATAAAAAGTAATTCAAGCAATTTTAATTTATACTAGCTGTTAACGTGGCTTCATCCGCAGTGCTATCTCCAAAACGGTTAGACCGTTTTTACGGGACTTTCACCGGCAGATAGCGGACATTAAAAAAAGTAATTTAATTTAGACTAGCTGCTAACTGTGGCTTTGCCCGCTGTACTATCATCAAACCGGTTAGACCGATTTTCACGGGACTTTCACTGGTAGATAGCGAACCTTATAAAAAGTAATTGAGTTTATTCTATTTTAGACTAGCTGTCACTTGCGACTTTGTCTGCATGAAATTTAACAAGATTTCAACTCATTCTTTATTTTTAATAAGATAAATAATTATCAGCTTATTGTTTACAATTCGACATTATAATTATTAATAACTTTAATGATATAGAGGTCTTCCTAATAAGATCTTAGATTATAGACGTATTACGTAAAGAGTTCCATAATACAATTGTACATAGTCTCACAATTTTATAATTATTAAATATGATTTAAAAAAGTGAGGACCTGCGGGTACAGCTAGTACACAATAAAATTAGTTAAACTTTAATATTTTACGTCAATTTTGTACGCGATTATTTTTCACATTTGATTTTATTTTTGGTTACAAAACTTGTTTATATCTATACAAATATACATAAAAGCTTATTATAAACTTTCAAAAAAATACGAATTGCTGTTATGGCCATTTTTAGAAGTCAATAACGATCACTTACTAAACAATTATGTGCTCACAATTCTAATTCATAGCCGCTAGAAATTCTATTGGGCCGAATATAAACGAATTCCAAGACCTACATTTTTGTCGCTGTCCGCTTCCAATGAAAAGCTGTATGATCAATAGATTATAAACAATAATAATAATGATGATAAGTTAGTAGGACGTTTACAAATCTTATTCAATGAAATTCAATGTCCGCAGATTCGCACACAATTTAGTGTGAGGAAACATGAACCTAAGTGATGTTCTAATAGTACCACCGCATGTGAGAATATATTGAACTAGCTATGGCCACGATTACATCTGCGTGAAATTTCAATTGTAAACACAGTGATTAATCAAATCATAGGATTGTAATGTGTATTAAAACTCGATATTGGGGATGTAATTTGTCTCCTCCTTTGTAAATGATTTTTTTCTCCGAGACGCAGCGTGGAAACTACAGGATCTAGTTGTACATCGTATATTGTGAGCCACCTCCGAATGACTCACAACTATAGCGATGATTTGCTGATTCCGAAGTTGAACTTGAAAAACGTTGAAGTATTCTCGCAATAAAAGATTTATTACTAGTGAAGCAGCGAAGGGTGCGCTCGTATGCAGACTCGTTCAAAACAGACTACTATTCACGATGATTTTATTACGCGGTTACTATCTATTAGTATAGATGAGAGCTCTCTATGCCGCCCGCGCCTGTATGTCCACGCTCCGGGCCTTGCCTATATGGTACCGGGGTTGCTCGCCCGATGCTGGCGGTGCTCCGCCAATCAGAGCACTTAATAGCCACGCGCACAGCGTCAGGGTTAGGCTAAACCTATAGAGTGGGGCGGGGGCGCGACGAGTTCCCTTCGCTTGCTCTTTATTTCATAAAATATTTTACAATTATTCTTACACCTAACATCTTATAATACTTTAAACTATATCCAAAAATTACAAGAATTTCGTTAGAAATAATACAATTACACTATTCTAACTATCAAACTATACTATCAATCTATGAACTATTTCTACATAAAACACTATAATACTACACACAATTAAAACACACGACTAGTTAACACTAATCACTATAAATTGTCGCGAACATATATATTTGAAAAACATTATAGCTACGTTAGTTCCAGAAATCAAAGCTGTTCACATATTGAATCACCCTATTCTTTTCTACCCTAGCTTTCTCTTTTATGTTCTTGTTTTTTTTCTCGAACTGACTACGCTATTGACCTGGCAAGGTCTTAACAACTTCACTGTACTCACTCTATGTTCTTGTAAGTAAGATATACATATATACAAATACGATATATAGTAAAACTTATTCTATATGTTATACCGGTGTATAAACTATTATTACCATACTAGTTGACCTACTACAGTACCTAGAAGAGAACCAGCTCATGAATGACCGACAATACGGTTTCCGTCAAGGCTGCTCTGCTGGCATTCTTTTAACCATTCTGACTCATAAATGAGCGGAAGCTGTCGAAAATAAGTGGGAAGCCCTTAGTTTGGATATTGCTAAGGCCTTTGATCGAGTCTGCCATAATGCGCTTCTGTCAAAGTTGGATTTGTATGGGCTCCCGGCGAAACCACGCAATTGGGTGTCCCAGTTTTCTCACGGATCGGAGCATAAAAGTCGTCGTTGACGGATCATGCTCTGATCTCAGGTCTGTGAATGCTGGTGTCCCATAATACTATGTATTGTCCCCCACCGTATTTCTTCTGCATATCAATGATATGTTACAAATCAGTTACATTCATTGCTATGCAGATGTTAGTACTGTGTTCATCTTATACCTCTCAAGTGATCCATCTGTGTACCTCAGTAGTGGCAGTGACGATTGGCAGAAATTCGCTCGTACCGATTTGACCAACTTTCAGTAGGATCCTTCTTTATACCAAATTTACGATACCAAATTTCGTCAAAATCCGTCCAGTCGTTTTTGCGTGAATCCCGTACAAACGGCACACAAACAATAATTTTAAAAATCCGTTGAAATGTATTCTGTTATTGATTCTAAGCCCTGAGTATTTTTTTTTTAAATATTCAATGTACGTACAGGTTTCGTCCCAAATCAAATCAAAAATACTTTATTCAGTTTAGGCCCTAATAAGGCACTTATGAATGTCAAAGACTACTACCGGTTCGGAAAACAACCCAGTCATCGAGAAGAACCGGCAAGAAACTCGATCGGGTACATTTTTTAAACATATATTTCCAATACATTATACAATGCTTTTAGTGGATGCACAGAGAGGAGTCAATTCCAGACATCACTATCATTCACATACTGATCCACCTATAATATCCTTTTGAAAATAAAACCCGTTTGACATGGCGCTTAAATTTACAGTCCGGCAAATCGGTAACATGCTTTGGGACTTTATTGTAGAACCTAACACTATTACCTAAAAAACTATTACTGGTTTTGCTTAGTCTGAAACATGGGACCACCAGTTTATTACAGTTTCTAGTATTTAGATTATGCCGGTCTTTTACTAAATTCAGTTTTTCAAAGTTTTTCCGGACATACATTAAATTATCAAGAATGTATTGGGAGGGCAGAGTTAAGATACCGAATTCCTGGAATTTCGTTTTTAATGATTCGAAACCCGATAGTCCCGTTAGCACTTTATTATATTTATATAGATTGCGTGGTTTTCCTCGGAGTTTGAAATCGCAAATACTTAATGGGTTACCGTTGCGATTGTGCCCATATCTTCTTTCGGTAAGAAGCCTATGCGTCGGTAGTGATGTGATCATTTGTAAATAGGTTGACGATAGCAACAGTTTGTACCAATATGACATAAAATATTTATAACGTTCTGCCAACATTTTTGGTGATCGTTTGTTGAACTAAGAAAATACTGCAAAATTAGGTAAAATAGCAATCTATACAAATTTGTTTCGAACAAAAAATAGAAAGATGCAAAAAATCGCGACTCTTTTGACAAGAACTTGTAAATAGATAGGAATTGCACGGAAAGCAATTATTGTGCTATTTTTTTCTTGAAACAAGTACATAATGAATTGAATACAAAAAACGGGTTCATTGAGTTGATTCTGAGTAGAAATAAATTACTGTAAATTGTAATTACGATTATAGTAGTATCTTTTGTTATCTTTTCTGAGATTAATAGTAGGTAGTGAGCATTTGTCGAGGTTAATTATTTATACACACAAATAGGCAATAAATCTATGTAAGCGTAGAAGTATGGTGACTACCTAGTATTAAATAGATAAAATAGATTTAGATACGTACCTCTATAATTAATTCTTTTTTTTTGTTACTGTTATAATCTTTTGTTCCTTGATGCAATATCGCGCTACTTCGCCAGGGGCGCTTTTCACAAGTATTTACTACTTTAATGAATATTTCCCGCCAGAAATATCATTTCGAATACGAGCATATAATCTACAGAAGAACATCTTACAACGTATAAACTGATGCATGGTACTCATATTCCAATAGGAATATAGGCAATCGTGCTCCGAAAAGTTTGCGAAGAACTTATACATACTATTTATATAACCAAATGGTATTAAATGTTCAGGAATTGGCCGCGAGATAAGAGTACATACAGTACAGTAGATACAGTAGGTATACTGTAGATCTAATCGGGATCAAAGAAGTGGTATAGAGATGAGAAATCTCTGCCGAAGCGATCCTAGACTCAATAAATCAATAACATAGCTGCTGTATTGGAAAACCGTGCTTTGTGTAGGTTTGCATAGAGTAACCGGGGTAATATAAGACAGTAGGTAAATTAAATAGATATCTAAATAAAAATTTGTAGATCAGAGTACCTACATCCAATTACTTAAAGAGTTTATATAATATCTGATTTTTTGCAGGCTATTATATCGACGACGATTGTCGAACGTTCCATTGGATGCGCACAGCTATTATTGTATCTCAATAAAAATATATATCCGTTATTATCTTGAAAAGTAACAACGGAAGTAAACTACAGCCAAAAATAATTTAATATACCTGACTAACAATGTACCTATATAATGTTATTTTTAAATCTTATTCAAATATATGAATTATTTTGATAGATATAAATATAGGTATGTATTTAAATTACACGACCGTTCTTGGTAATTACAATACAACAAAATTAATGTATAATAATTTGAATAAATTTGGAATAAAAACATCGGAATTAGGAATATGTAATATCAATAGAACAACAACAAAATAAGAATAAGAACAAACAATATAATAGTGTTAGTATTTATTTATTTTTTTAATACAACAATCTATAATCAAGGACATAACTTAAATCATTCAAAGACTCATTTTGATGGAATTTTTACTGTTTCCTCCTTTCGTTTTACGATCTAAACTTTCAAGGGTGTAAACAATTCAATGACTACTGTCTATAATTTCAGCCTACGGAAGAAATCAACAAACGTCAGACAGTGTGATTTCGTGCTTCATTGTTTACACCGATAATTAAGCCTTCAGACTTTAATGAGATAATAATAATTAGCGTTACGATTAATTGATTTGAGAATCATATTTACCAGATATTTTTTCTTATTCAAGTATTTGTTAGCTAATCAAATGCGCTATGAATCATCAAATATTTGATTTGCAATTAAAAAAATCGATACTAAAGTAAATATAACAAAATAGTTTAAATAAATATGTTGTAGTGACATAGTATAAAATCTTATAACAAGGATTCCATACAGTTACTTACTTAATATTTGTAATTTTATAGAAATTATGAAAACTTTAAATTTTACTGTTAATTTTATATGACGTATACGTATACTCTATAAAGTTTTATAAAACAATCGAGGATAAATTATTTTTATTTTTTTTATAATAAAACTATGGATATAAAGGTGTCTACACACTTTTTTGAGCACACCTCGTGTCGCAAGAGCTGAGTCATGGCAAGCGGAGGCACCGCAAGAGCAATAACCATCGGCGATCTTCAAAGTTCGATTTCGATTCGATCGTCTTATGCTTCGCGTTCTTTATATCGGACTAAGAATCAACGTCGGACGGAGAGTAAGCGAGAAGAGACAAGGACATAAGGAAGTGCGCGTACCATCCTCACTTCTTACTCATGTCGCCTCGTTACATTTTCTGGAGAATCGGAATCGGGAAACGTTGCAAAAAAACAGAAAAGACGAGTTTATTGCGTATTTAACGAAAAATTATTCCAAAATTAATACTTCCTTGTTACCTATGATACTTGTACCGAACATTTATATAAATAAAATGATAGAGGTCTGCCGTTGTGTGCGTATCACTCAAAAACTATTGCATAGATCTCGATGAATCTGTTTTAAATTTACTTCTTAGACACTTGGTCTTAAAAATTATTACGATAGCTCACTTTAATATAAAGTATTAGAGTTTTAAGAAACCGATTCGGCGATGTGTTTCCTTGCAATGGCGACGTAGGGCAAGCGGTATTGTGCACATACGCTAGAACAACGCAAACAAAATTGCTAGTATCAGTTGGTAAAGGATGTGTAATTCATTTCATAATGCTATTTAATCACCTCATGTCTACTGGTGGCACTAATTTGCAACACCTTGTATACCACTGCATAGTGCTAAAATCAGAACCATAGGATTGGAACACAACAGTACGAGTAATGCTACTTTGTGACGCTTGTTTTACCACAGTCCAACCTTGATGCTCCGCCGTCGTACAAACTATAGTAATGAGTGGTCAGTAATTTTCATAATACAGTGTAGCGTAGATAATCAATATATCGCTAATATGGATAAAGACGGATTAAACAATATATAACCCACGCAAGGTTATCTTCTTTTAGCTCGTGTTTATCATTTCGGTGTAAGATTCCATTAATAATTAGGGTTGTCTTAGAAACAATAAAAACACTCACCTGAGGTCGGTGGAGGTGATCGTCGGTGTCGGTGCAACGTGTCATGTAGTTGCCGGAAGGTTCCATTGATTCGGTGTAATGCTAGGTCATGCGGTGAATTGAATACGCGTCCACCGAGACCTAAGCTATCGAGGAGGTGCTCGAAACCCTGGAACGGTTGAAATATTTCGTTAATCAAATGCGAATGTTATGTTATGTGCGTTATTAGTGACACCATCGGTGGACCGTGAAGAAAAACATTGTAAAGAAACTTGGACGATCGAGAAATGTTCTCATTGTTATAACATTAAACGATAAAATGTGAGTACAGTCCACGCCAAAGTTTTTCACCGCTTTGAATATAGCTGAGCAGAATACAAATTTGAGTATAAATACGTACCATCGAGACCACTTAAGTATAAATAAATACCAATTCTAGATCTTTATAATAATATTTTCATTTTGTTTTATATCAAACTCTTGACAGTATCTTACGCAAGTCCGAACTTAGGGCTATATTAATAGCGGTCAACGTAATTGGTGAGAACTGTACGTGATTGTAATTTTATAGGCGGTAGACTTATATCGCCCGATTTTCTTTGAGAAGTTGCTAGGGGAGCAGGAGATATAAAAATGATTATTAGGTATCATTATATATACTAGCAGGTCTGGCAGACGTTGTCCCGCCCTGATTAAGAAAAATACCTTGACAATTTATATACTAAAATGTTCCTCATTAATCACTCTATCCACTGATGAAAGCCGCATGAAAATCCGTTCAGTAGTTTTTGAGTTTATCGCGAACAGACAGACAGACAGACGCGGTAGAAGACTTTGTTTTATACTATTTAATGATAATGATAGATGTGCTGCAAGGCGTAAGCAATTGCCAAGCTCATTGCCATTTAAAATTGGAAAATTGGTGTGTTTAGATGTATGAATAAGAAGAATATTTAAACAAGATCAATTTTCCTATATAGGTTTGTTCCCTCGGCGTGGAGCCCTTGAGTACGCTGCTCGCGCGATACAGTGACACAAAATCTTACATCACTGCGACAACATTACTCATATCACCTCCACACACGTGCACGCATACACGCTTACACATGCAAGTGGAAGGGTTTTTTCCCCTATCAAACTGAAATAGTTTAGAATATTATCCGATACGAAATATATATATAAGAGTTATTGAGTTATGTATGCTTGGTACACATATATGTTTCAACAACTCATATATGTATGAATAGTTAGCTTAGGTTAGCTCACATAGGTCGCGAATTGCATGTATCAGGCAATAACCAAAGCCGAGGTGTGACGCGCACCCTTGAACTAGTTGTCAAAATAAAATCGGTTGAGTGCCTAAAGCGCTCGCCTTAGTAGTCCGGTGAAGCTGTTAATACCTTGCTTTGTCAATAGCGTAGTCAATCGAAAAAAAAATCCTATTACTAAACTATCTATTAAAACAAATCGTTATCAATTATAAATGCATGAAGCCGCAGGTACTGCTTTTTCATTAAATCCTAAACTCAAAAGATACGTATATTTTTGAACAGAAACCTAAGTAAGATTTAAAAATAATGACTTTCTGCAGTCAAGTTGAAGGACATGCAATAGTAACTTGATAAACGTTGCGTTAAATAATTAAGATAAGTGTAATATAATCTAAACACTCCAAATTACGTATCTATGATAGGTAGGTGCCTTGCAGATAAATTATACTAATGGCGAAGTTGCAATATTTCTTGTTATCAATCCGATAGATATTGCAATTTACATTATGTTATACAAACATTACTTGACTTTGACCATTTTTTATATTTATAGATTATAGATATATGAATAGATTCAAAATTAACTTTTTAATGGCTTTATTTATTCTAATTTCATTGAATTGATTTTAAGATATTTGGTGTTAAAGTACTACAGTCCGATCAAGCAGAGGTTCTGAAACTATTTCTTTGCTATTTACAATTATTAACTCAATGTTACATCATTAAGCATCTAACTAAAACAACAAATCGGTGAAAAGTGAAAAATTCTGTAGCCTATGATTTGAGCAAAGTCGTTTCCTATCTTCTTTATATATAAATTTCTTCTGTACGTATGTATGTCACTGAACTCCTTCTAAACGGCTGGACCGATTTTGATGAAATTTCGTGTGCGTGTACCAGTGGATCCGAAAATGGTTTAGATTGGACCCGGTAGGTGGCGCTGCGGTTGAATTTTAGGTTTTTTTTTATTAATGAGGCAGGGCAACGTCTGCCGGGCTCGTTAGTATTTGTATAATTCTCATATATAAATATTGTTAGACAATTACTTACAATTGTTAATATTCATACAAATTATATTACTTTTAACTTTTTACAATTTATTAAATAATCGACATTTTTTTTGACGTGTATAATGCTGGAAGAGTAGCTCAGTATATATATGGATACATATTATGTCGATACTCGTGTACCGTGTACCTGTTATATACTTATGTATTGAATAAATATAGTTATTGAAATAACACAAAGTGCAAATACATTATTTTTTTACTATTATAACAATGAGTACCGTACACTATACACCTCTTTAGATAATATACTTCCTGAATTTTCTAGATTGGAGTGGATACTTGCACCATAGTGCTAAGAGGCTAAAGTATTCATTTCCTGTGAATAAAGTAATTGTTATCATGTTGATGTAGTGAGTTATTTAGATATTCACATAAGAGTATACGTAAGCATTTCCTATATGGCGCCTCGATAGGTACTAACGTGGTTTAAAGTAATTTCCCTGTTGAAACTGGCTGTATAAAATTGATTAAACCGTTGTTAATGACATTATTAACTCTTTCACGTAATAATAACGGACTACTTATAATAAATAGCAGAATATCGATGTCTACAATAATGGGTTATCCAATTTGTACTTTTCTTCGAACGGACTAAATCTGTTCGCCTGATGGGCCTCAACAGCTTCACAGGGCTTTAGGGCGACTGCTTAATGCGGCACAAATCCAAAAGCCGGATCGATAATTTTGGCTAAGGCTAACTAACCAAGAAAAGGAAAAAAGTAAGATGTGTTGTAAAACACGATTGAAGTTGTTACAGGGAAACATTTTAATTAAAATTATCCAAGTACTGACCGCCCCCCTCCCCCCACACTCCACGGTGTAACCTCTACCGCAATAACGGGAGGACAAGGGATGGCGTTTGTACTTCACATGTCGTCCCGTTTGCCAGACCAGCCTCATCCTGGACCTATCGCGCTAAAGACAGACAGCCTGGTACACCCCGACTATCTCCTAGACGACTAAACCAGTGCAATGGAGAGACGGACCTCCGACCCGTCTCCCTATGGTTCGGCAAGGACGAACGTAGGAGGCGAATAAATCACATCCCCACGTCCACCCTATGATTACGCTGCACCCATAAGAGGTTCTTAGCCCAAGCGGTGTCCCGGCCTTGATGAGCGGCGGCTAGCAACGGGCGCTCCCCATATAGTGCTTTGCCGGTTTCGAGTCATCGGTATATAAAGCATATTGTCGATTGGCTGATTTCGAAACAACATAGACTGAGAGAAAGTCACCGTGACGGGTTTATCCTTATGTATATGGTGGTTGCGGCTCAATCAGGCACAGATTCCTAACACTCTGTCTGATTAACGCATATTTGTCTCTTCTTATCTGGCTAGGAAAACTAAAAATGAAAGCGTTTTTCTTTTTCGAAAACTGGTAAAAAAAAATTAGAGATACGGATTAACCATCATTATAAAACATTGATCAGATGTATGTATGATTTTATATGAGATGTATTAAATATGACTGTAGTAGGTATTTAATATTCATTTGTAAATATTTACATCAACTAGTAAGCCCTTATTATATATATGAAATAATATATTATATAAATATATATATTAAAACCCTTTTTTAACCGACTTCGAAAAAGGAGGAGGTTACTACGTTCGGTTATGTGTATTTTTGTTATGTATGTTAATCGATATCTCCGTCAATTATGAACCGATTTTAATGATTCTTTTTTTATTTGAATCGGTTATATTCAGAGGTGGTCCCATATAAGTTGAAGAAAATATTCAACCCCTAAGGGGGTGAAAACTCGTTTATTTGATTTTCACCCATTTTGTCTTTACGTATTTTCGTGAAATTGGAACCGATTTATTATACCCATTAGAAACCAGATATATTTAGGCACACATAAAATGGAGAAAAAAAAATAAACCACCTTGGATGTGAAAAACTAATAAGGCACTAAAATGCGAAAAATAACTGCATTATTAAATTAACCAAATTAAATAAAAAATATTGATATTTGCTAATAGTATATTTGAAGTCAATGCCAACCTATATTTCAAATTCGTTGCAGGTAATAAAATATGTACGAGAGTGGACCAAAACTTTGTATGTAGATGATATGAATTTAGGTAATATATTATTAGGTAGCGCAAATATCAATATTTTTTATTTTATTTGGTTAATTTAATAATTCAGTTATTTTTCGCTTTTAGTGCCTTATTAGTTTTTCACATCGAAGGCGGTTAATTTTTTTTTCTAAAAATTTTTTTTTCCAAAATCATGCATATAGCATTATACATTTTGCGTGAGTTGGTGTATAAAATAATAAGTGTAACGCACTAAATTCTTGATTTAGGATTTGGGAGGTAAAAAAAATAAATTGATTATTTCTCAAAATATTCCTTCTCAGATTCCTTCTTAACTCACCTTCTATGGACATTTCCAGCAAATAAACTAATTTTCATGCTTTTTATACTCAACAGCGTCTTCTAGCCGCGTTGACCGCGTAAGTGATTCTTGATTTTTGAAAACTAAAAGAAGTCCTATAGTGCCAAGTCGGGATTACATGCAAGATGATACACGTATATCTACGTTTATACCTTTCAATCTACTTTTATACCTTTCAATCTACGTTTATACCTTTCAATCTACGTTTATACCTTTCAAAAATTCGTTTGTCGGTCTGGCCGTTTGAGAGCTGGCATTTGATGGTGATACGGCATTTTTTTACGGAGTTCGTCAATCATTTCCGGCAAACAAATGACCGTATCCATCGTTATTCACTGTACGACCGTTCTCCGAAAAAACAACAGCCAAATGCCCAGTTTTATTTTAAAAGTAGCAACCAACATTTGGTTGGCTCATCTGGAAAGATTCACAATCGATTTGACAGCCTTTGTTTTGGGATCGTAGCTGTAAATCCATGTTTCATCATCTTTTATTCTGTCTCATACCAAATTTGTCATACGTTCGTTGAATCTCTAAGCATAGCATAGCACTAAGTAACGCGGTCCGTTTTAAACCTTAGTAAATTGTGTGTTATACATTGGGAACTCAGTTTTTGCACATCCAAATAATTGTATAGGATTATTATTTTTAGCATTCATGCTTATATGCCTAAGTATGTCGATCATACGGCGATGCTGTCATCGATGATTTCGTTGTTCACGTAGATGAACAACCATTATGAAATTCGTCCCTAAGAGTAAAACAACCGTGTTGGAAATCTATAAACAAATTATATACAGTCGAGTTGCATGGTACTTCATTGCCAAAAGCAGTTTGAAAGCGAGCGATACTTTGCTGAGTCGTCAAAATACACTTAGTGAACCATACTAAGAAAATTTTCACGAGTTAAATCCATGGTAAGCTAAACACGCAATATTTAAAATGACGCCAGAATATATAAATAAGTGACAAATAGATGAAACAATCTACATTCTAAATTCAAAGAGTTCTATTTTCAAAAGTCGTAATTAATTTTTAAGTATCTTTTATGTATGTGGCCAGTTCCGGAAATTTTTAGTACACTCTACGTATATGTACTTAATAATCCGATAATAGCAAGATTATATTAATTTATAAGGAATAGGCATCTCATCAGTGATACTATTTTTAAATGACTTGTTTACATTTTAATGCGATTTTTAAACACTAAGGCACTCAAGCCGTAGGTTATGCTTTACTGACTGAAATGTATACTTTGTTAAGTCTTTGTCAGGAAATACAAACACGAGTTTCTTATGCTTAATTTCATTTAACTACCTTGCATTCACACCTTATGATTATTCTAACACTAAAATAACAGATGCTCTAAACTAGATTCTTGTGGATTTAATTGTGCAACGAATTGTTAAACGAAATGCAATTATACATAACCTTGCAAAACATAAAATTGCATAAACTTATAACTCTAGGGTAGTTGTTGTATGACTTGGACCTTGGCAACGCGTCAGCGATTCAACCGAGGTCACACGACGTATGGCTACACATTAAACTAGCCGTGTGGTTTTAATAGTTTGTTTTTGAAAGAGCACTACCATAACGAATTTCTAACAGCGGACCACCTGTTAGTATGAATGCAGAATATGAATCAATATATTCGTGACATCTATTGTATCGCTGATGTGAAGGTAAAACTCGTATGTTGGACAAATTAAACTGTTTTACTTTCAGCGTCATCCCTTTAAACATCTAAAGGAGCCATTCAGAGACACGGTTTTTAATCTATTGAGATATTATAAAAATCACTAACAAATATTTGATTAATTGTGCGAAAAGTGAAGTGTATTATTATTTAATAAAACCTTTTAATTAGTTCCAAGCGTATAGTGAGGTTTACCTTTACACCGACGATATTATATATCAAACATTGTAATTTATCTATACTATAATATTATAAAGAGGTAAAGTTTGTGACTTTTGACGTTGTCCCCCTTTTTTTTTTTTTTTTTTTTTCTACATGGGGGAATCCCTAACGGATATCCATCTCACCGGGCAGCAGAGGATGGATATGCCCGAGTCGCACGGACTAAAACCCCATGGTACCTTCTTACACCTTTTGGCCGGAGGAGCAGGGACTGTCTAATCGACACTACATCTGCTCCTCCAACAGGTGTTGTCCCCTACTAAGGGACCCAAACTGCAGTCTGAGGGGTCAAGATGGTGGACCCCTCAAGGGGAAATGGGTGAAATAATATATAATAGTAATATCTGGGCCTACTACCACATGGACCTGTGCAGTTTAACTGCCCGGAGCGACGGACATGCATGTGTCTGTCGCCCCAGGTCACAACTACGGCGGCCGGAGGTCATCGCCTACCCGTCGCCGCCGCGTAGTTCGTCGGCCGCGGGGGGGGAGTCTAATCGTTCGCTCCCTCTCCCTCTCTGCAGCCTCCTTTGCGAGCATGACTGTCTCGCAGAACGAGACGGCAGAGATCCACCCGGCTTCGCTTTCGACCATCTTAAAAATGACAGTCGGAAGCGAGAGATCCGGGCCAATGACAGCGACTAGCTCGCTGCGTGGCACGTCCCAGGCGGAACACTCACTCAATGTGTGGTGCGCAGAATCATTCGCGCAGCAACAATGATGGCACCCTGTAGTCGGCTCCCGGCCTATGCGAGTCGGCTCCCGGCCTATGCGGACGTTGTCCCCCTACAACGTACACGTTACGGGGGGTAATCTAAGGAACTACTGGTCCGATTTAACAAATTCTTTCAGTGTTATATAGCTCATTTATCCAGAAAGGTTATAGGCTATCAGATATATCATCACGCTAAGACCAATAGCTCTACAGAGCTTCTGCTGCGTGTTAACGTTAGCCCAACGTAACTATTCCATGCGAACGAAGTCGCGGGTAGAGGCTAGCTTTCTATAAAATAATATAGGCACATTATACAAATTAAAATAATTACTAATTATAAGAAACAAAGCGGTAAATTTAGTGTAATATAAAGAATCACTGACTTTTCCTGTACCCTTGCTCGCTGTTTTAGGTAATTACTTAAAATTATGAGAATGATTGAATGTTACCTTTCAGTCTTTATGAAGTTTCATAATTTCGAGCAAATATTCTTTAATCTAATTCTTAATTACCAACGATCCGTCGCGTCGCGGCTTCGTCTGGGTCATCAAAGTGAAAAAAGAAACTTCATAACTAACTACTCGTTCAACTCAATCATGTCATCTTAATAATGTGGATGTAAGTATTCAGTTATGTAGTGGTCAGTGAAATAAAAAAAAGTCAAGATTTAAATTCTAGGTCTTGTCAATGTGTTGGGGCCTGGGGGCGATGGACAAGGGCATGCCCGTCGCCCTGGCAGTTTAAACTGCACAGGCCCATGTGGTGGAGGCGCATTGTGCCGATGCGACTCCCACAGTTCGTCAGGGGGTCTAACACTCATTCCCCCTTTGAGGGGTCTACCATCTCTGACCCCTTAGACCGCAGTCAGGGCCTCTTGAGGGGCTTACACCTGTCGGGGAAGCAGACGCAGTGCCAGCCGGCAGTCTCTGCTCCCCTACCTAAAAAGGTATATGAAGGCACCATGGGGTTTTAGTCCGTGCAAATCGGACATAACCCATCCTCAGCTGCCCGACGGGATGGGAATCTGTTAGGGATCTCCCCATGTATAAAAAAAAAAAGGTCTTGTCTATGTAGATGAGTACGAACCACCTTAGTAGAGGAATAAGATAGATTATCACTGGAGACGATGGATAATATTGACGCTGGAAAGGCTAATTAACTAATGAATCATTAAGAGTCCTTGCGCGTTGATCACGCGGGTAGAAACACGCAATATTAACTTGTGATTTTTATTTGTTTTAAAACTTTTATTTTCTTCATCATTTTACCTTTCTTCGGTTATTATATATCTTAAAAATTGAAGAATATTTTTAAAGTAATACTTTGAAAGTCTTTTGCTTTCCGGTAAACAGTTTTGTCTGTTTTATTATATGTAGGTATTGATCAATAAAAGTTTTTTTTTTAAGTTAAATTTTATGTTATAACTAAGACTTACAGTTATTTAAAATGAAGGATTATAAATTAAGAGTCATATAAAAATATTGGAATTAATTTGCTTTATACTTTAAAATTATGTATAGTTCCACCAAAAAACTAAGTAAAATTCGTTCGAAAATACACGATACAGAACATCTGTTGGCATTCATGGAAAGTGTTTATTTTTTTTGTCAGAGAACAATACCAGTGTAGCATAATTTTCTATGGTTTTAATGTAGATTCCATTTTTAAAATAAAAGACGTAACGCTATAATCTTTGAAGGTATGAATGATACAACTAAGGAATCGATGCTGTTAAGTAAAATAGAAATCTGTCAATTTATTGGAAAAAAAACTCTTTAGACTCAAGCATTGTATTTATTTCTCTGCCGTCAATATAATACGCGTTAAGTATCAGTGTTGAGTTCAATAATAAAATATCGAATATTAAGTATCAAAAGAGAATATGAAAAAAGCAATGAGATAATTAAATTTGATAATTACATTATTTTCTGAAATGTTGACTATGCAAACACTATGTATGTATAAGAATACTAAACATCAAATGATATAACGGAGTTAATTAAATTCAAATTAGTAATGCGTGTATCCAAGTGTTGGTTCGTATGCTTAGAATTTTTTCATAATTTTATTATCACTCAGCCTCGTATAATTAGATACTAAAGCTTTGTTATTATTTGTTGCCAGTATTATTGTTTGTAATTTCGCTTTGTTTGTAATAAAAACTTTTATACAAAAATGGATATTATGTAAATACTCGCATTGTTCAAATAGCAATACCAATCTTTTTAGGGTTCGGTGGAGTGGTGTAAAAGTTGAAATGCTGTAACGATGAATTATAGTATAATCGATAGCATAAAAACGTGCAGGAAAAGATACTTAGGTGTCCCAATATTCATGATCTTCGGTCAAATGGTGTTGTAGTTTATTAAGCTTATATGTATGTAATAAGTGATTCCCGACTGTTTTGTTGGCACTTAAAAAAATGGCAAAGGGTCAATTGAATTCTAAAAAATGAATATCTTAGATCCATCTACGAAAAATTCTGCATCGTATAGTTATAATTCGAGATTCAGTCTCAAATAACTTAATTTTATTATACATATAGGTATATATAGAGAAGATAAACATTCATGTTTTGAATACATTTAAGTTAAAAGCTATTTTAAGAAATCATTTCCATTTTCCGTGATGCGATGTAGTTTGTATTAGGTATTATTAATAGATAGCCAAGTTGATTCATTTAAAAGCCTTATTTAGGTTTGTGTACTGTTAAATTATAAATAAATAACGTAATAAAATAATATTAATACTGCAAGTAATTTTAAATATGTAAATACGCCTGAATACGACACTGCTATGATACTATGATATTTTATAATGAATGACGAATAAAATGACGTAGTGATGGTTGAAGTTATTTAAGGAAAGCTTTATAAAGTGAACAAGTTATTTACATGGCTATTGTATAGGCCAACCCTACAAAAATATTAACGCTTGCCCACAGTAATCGTGTTTCACGTATGTAGTAATTAATACATAGCATTGTTTTTGTGTAAATACTGAGTATAATAAATTTCTAACTTGTTTTGTAAATTTATACGTCTCTATATTGCCCATAATATCTGACTCGTCACGCCGGTTTGTGTCCGTCGGGATTTGAATCTGTGATTTCCTGTTCCGCAATTATGGTCGCAAAGGGACAAGTTATCACTTTCTTAAATGTAGATACTAATAATATTATAACTTAGCACTACGATGAATGTGTAGTTAATACTAAGTACCTACAATAAACCATTTGTATGAAGACATACTATTGAATTGATTGTCTGATGTTATGAGAAAACAATATTATATGAATACAACAAATACAACTTACAGTAATACAACTTATTACCGAGGTTAATTATTCTGCATCATCTAGGAAATATGACAAGATTACCAGAAAAAATCAAATGATTTAATTGTAATTTATTTTTTCATTGCAAAGTATATTAATACGTCAAATGTACCTATACATAAATATAATGTTTATTGAATTACTTTTAAATGTATCAAATACGGTGTAGTGTATGTACATACAGTACAGTGTCACGTAATTTGAAGTTAACAATTACTCACCAATTCAGTGGGCTTAATAATATTTTGATAAACATATTTATATTTTCGATACACGCAGATAAGGTGACAACATACTGTTAGCTAAATAAATAATAAAGTCAGATTTAAGTTCGATGAACTTCCGTTAGCTAAATAGGGAAAGGTGTTTTAGAAAATAGCAGGTAAAAGTTAGTGATATGTCTGACCTGGATAATAATATATTCAGTTTGATAAAAATATATTAATTGACTGCTATAAGATCGGCATACTTTCGTCATAAGGAAAGCTTTATTAATTATGTAATATGTTTAAGATATAATTTTCACTTGTAAAATTTATGTCTCATTTTGTAAATATTGTTCGATATTACAGTAGCACTAACAAAAATCGCTTGGCCAGTGTTCTTTGCAACGTTATTTATAATCTGCAGAACAAATATCACATACACCTACACATGCGTTGTAAAAACTAAATTAATCTTGACTGAAACATGCAAATTTTGAGTAGATTCAGTCAATTGTGACGGAAGAGGATACGAATTTTAGTCTTACCTCAAACGTGATGACTCCCTTGTCTCCATATTTGTCGAATATTTTATCAATGAAGTATTGTTCAGCGGGTAAGGTATTGTTGAGGTCTGGATCGACGGAGCTGATCGTGTCGGCGGCGACGAGCGATGCCGCGAGGACTACGACACACGTTGTCAACATGGTCGCGACTTTATGTCTGCACCAAACCGTCGAGCCCTGCATCGTGCCCGCGACTCCGTACCACACTATCAGCCGATCAGCCTCGAACGCGGCTCAACGAGCGTTATAATGTGACGCGTCCTGCGTCCGCGCATTAGCGGCTACCTTAACGTAATGATTTGTTTATTTGCGTTTACAAATAACGATTTCGCGTATCAAATGCGAGTTCACGACTGTTTTGCTCGGGGCCAGTTGTACGTCTGAGACTTTCACCTGACGCTCGTTGGAGTAGGTACTCGAGCCGGTTGTAACACCGTTACCAGTAATGGTATTTTGACGATGTGACAGAAGCAGGAGCTTAGGTATACAAGTACTTTACGATCCGATCTAGAGTCAAGGACAGGGTCATTCTTTCAAATAACGAGAATATAATAAACACTGTAAATGGTTATTGAAAGTTAATTTGTTTTGTTGTCCTCACAGTTCTCAACGTCGCGTCGGTTCTTATCAAACTGTAAACTGTTTGATTTTCTGTTATCTGATATATTCTTATAATTTGTTTAAATAACTTTTCCAATACCTCATACAAACGATGGCAAATAAACAAGCAGGTGGGTACGAAACATATTATGCATGTTTTTATTCATTTATAGCAACTGTAACAATGTGTACTACAGTCTGTCTGTCTGTTTTGTTGTATTTATGTAACTATTATAATAATAAACACTATTTCATTATTGAATTGCAAGATATTATAAACACTTGCTATTATAAAACTCTACAATGGAAACGACACGTAACATTTTATTAATATTCAGTTTGATTTGGTATGAAAAAAGCAACGATCTTCTATAGTAACATTAAGCAAATTGAATATTACATATACTCGATAACTGATGACGTAATATACAAGGATACGGTATGTAAGAAGAAATTAATGTATTTAAATGAAAAGTCGTAACAACTTACAGTCATCTTGTTATTGTGCCAGTGCTGGAAACTTTCAAATCCAAACCAATATTTCTCTTTCTACTAAGGATTGACGATAAAAATCCGACTGCAAAACTAACTTTTTTATTTATAGACGGCGTAATTAAATATAATATACCATAAGGCACAACCACAATTAAGATATCTCATTGTTTAAAATCTATCAAGCCATTTAGTATATGAAGCATATTATACAACTAAATAGGCATGTTTAAAAAAAAAATACAATTTCAGTAGTATAGTATAGTACGGTAAAATAAGAATATTTATAGTACGCACGCCCAAGAATATTATTTAAATTATGCATATCATTATAACAATCAAAATTCATTACGATAAAAATTCGACTGCAAAACTCCCTTTTTTATTTACAGACGGCATTTTAAAATATAATATACCATAAGGCACTCCCACAATTAAGATACCTCATTGGTTAAAATCTATCAAGCCATTTAGTATATGAAGCATAATGCATAAGTATATACGTAAATAGGCATGTTTAAAAAAAAACAATTTCAGTAGTATATTATTTAAATTATGCATATCATTATAAGAATCAAAATTCACACCAGGAGATCCGCATCATTACTTACAATGGCGTCTCATTTGCAAATCTACGTCTTTTGTTGTTGTTTTTCTTTTTGCGTTACCTCCGTAACTTCTTAATTCACTTTGTCTCATTCAAAACATATTGTTATTTCAATCACACATACGAAGTGTTTAAATATTCACGCTGCGTAAGTGTGTACCTAGATTCCTAATAGATTTGACAAAGTATTTCTGACAAAGGAGTATCTAATATATTATTAATTCTTAGGATTATTGACATCAGATAATTTTTCTCCTAATCTATTTAATTTGGTTGGTTCTTTTATCCACTTAAATGTTGTTTTAACTCAGTTATTATAGACTAATGTCTATATATAATATATTTTTGTTTATACCAAGACAATAATACCAATGAATTGAAAAATGATAGGTATTATTACCGATACTCATACCGATTTGATGCGTGCAAAACGTGGGGTACGTTAATTATGTACGAAACGACAACCGGATAAAAACCGGTTGCCATTTCTAAAAACTCACAAATGTTACGGGTACGTGAAGGTTTGTTTTACTTAATTATCACCAGATGTCAGTATTATATAAATCCGAGAGAGAAGTTAGTTATTTCTTCTTTTACTAGATTTCAATAACTAATTTGAGAGATATTCTCAATGGAACAAAGCAAACAACTGCTTGCTCTCTTCAACTCTTTCATCTGAAAGAATTCATAAAATATATGGATTTCGTTGAATTGATTATTTACTCATACTAGTGGTCCAAATTTCAACTGTAATATGGGGTAGAAACATTTTTTTGACGTAATCATAATATATAGATAAAATTAGCTGTATTCTACAAATAATGTAGATTATAGACTTAAGGAGACACTTATAAAATAAAGGTTTCGATTCCTTAATGGATTAAAAAAAATCCATACGTTTTTTTATTAATAATATTAAAATCTAATAAATAATACTAATAATATTTAACAAAATAAAAGTTATTGAACTACTGTGTCTTAGCCTATTATGTTAGAATAGCGGGCCCGGCGGACGTTATTCCGCCTTGAGAGTAAAAAAAGCTTAACAAATTATATACCCAACCATCCTCATGAATCATTTTCTCTACTGGTGAAAACCTCATAAAAATCCGTTCAGTAGCTTTTGAGTTTATCGCGAACAAACAGACGCTAGTCAAACAGACGCGGCAGAGGACTTTGTTTTATAATATGTAATCATAAACGCTATTATGGTATTTATTGTTCACTAGCTGTGCCCGCGACTCCGTCCGCGTGGAACCTAATGTAAAAAGCAGTGACTAATGAAATCATTTTAATGTATTCAGTCCATTTACTTGCCAACTTTTATCTCGCGTGCTCATTAAAGCTACAATTAATTTTAATAGAATAAACCGATTTTAATGGAACCAATACTAAATATTACTCG
The DNA here is from genome assembly GCA_015888305.1 of Antheraea pernyi. Classification (NCBI taxonomy): domain Eukaryota; kingdom Metazoa; phylum Arthropoda; class Insecta; order Lepidoptera; family Saturniidae; genus Antheraea; species Antheraea pernyi. The sequence continues at coordinate 347,563 of MU159005.1, forward strand.
AAGATATGCTTTATGATTTTCTAGTCGATGTTTTATACTTTAGCAGTGATGCGTGTTCAAACAAATATACAGTTAAACAAACTGATATTTCTAAAAATAATTGAAATGTATTTTGTTACTTATCCCAAAACACCTGCAACAATTATTTTGACAAAAATCTAAAACGTACAGATACATTAGATTTACATTCTTATTATATAGAAGATAGATAGATAGCAGAAGAAGATTGTATTAAATACCAAAATATTAAATTGGTATAATACTTGAAGAAATTAATCTATATCTTCTTCTTCTATCTATCTTCTATACTATAATAAAACTGTAACAAAGATCGGGTTAGACTTTCTTATCGATATAGAAGCAAAAAAGAATCCTTTTAAAATTTTTGTCTGTTTGTCCCTGTGAACATATATCACTCTGAAAGTACTGAACCAATTTTGACGAAATTTGGCACAGTGATAACTTATTAGTTATATTGTGTAATGTTTTACAAGGTTACATCTAGGATTTGTCCCATAAAACGGGAGGGGTTCTCCAGGATAACGAAAGACAAAAAAATGTAGTTAATGTAACTAGACTTTTTTGCGACTCCTTAGTACAAGAGCCAGAAACGTTGGAACAACGAGAACTTTAGAAAAGCTGGTTCTTTAATATGAAGATATATTATACCCTTCCAAACAGGATTAAGGATACCTGGTAGTCAGTTAACGTTGTGTTTTTTAATGCGCATCACACCATTACAGGTCAAAATTTAGATTTATAAATACTTTTAGGAACATTTTTTTCAGTAACTTTTAAACGCTTTTAAAACATGAATTTATCATTGCCAGACAATTTTGTTATTGACAATAATGTGCCCGATGATGTTCTTTATAAATGAAATAAATTATTTCAAACCATTTTATTTTTTCCATTGAAAAGAACATATTTAAATTTATTAACCATTGTGATATTGAGATTTCACCTTAAACAATGAAAAACACGATAAACGTAGACATATGACTTGGGACTCACACCATCTTAAATACATGCGTCTATAACAGGCGCTTCCACAATTATAGCTATCTTTATCATACAGCCAGTGTTGCACTAAACTATAGCTAAATTATTCTATACATATTATTTTTAATTTACCCGCGTTTATGTCTAAATAAAATAATATTAAAATTACAGCTATCTTAACATGGTTTGAACATACTTTTTTTATTTACAAAAAACAGCATCGGGCACATTATTGTTAATAACAAAAATGTCTAGCAATAATAATTTCTTGTTTTAGTAGCGTCAAAGTTAGTGAAAAACAAAACATTCTAAAATTATATAAACAATAATATTTTTGCCTGTAAAGGTGTCATATGCACTAATAAATTCAACGTTTACCGGCAGCCAGGTAGCTCACACGCTGTTCGGAAGAACATAAAGATATATAAAAAAACTGACTTATTCAAATTCACTGTCGAAACCGTTGCTAGCTCTTGGACGAATAGTTACGGGCGAGTGAGAGTTGTCGCGTCGTGCTCATATCTTTTTAATATTTATATTTTTCTTCAATACAATGGTGTGTGAAAAAGTTTTAATACAAGTTGATAATAGTTATGAATATATTTTTCGTTTAATTCACAATTTAACTCTATCTACTTGATATTTTATGATGTAAACTATACTGACTGAATGGTAAACGTCTACATAAAAGGGAAAGTAATTTCGTTTCAACTGGGGGTCCATAGACCTATCAAGCTTTTTTTACATTACCGCCAATATATGTAGGTTAGTTTTTATTTTAATTAAACCCAGTAGATGATACTACGAACGGGTTGTAGGCTTCTTTTAAAAAATATCTCACATACAACCTGGGTATATGTTTGAGTCGGTCCCTTAAAAATGTGTTTAGTCATGCGTATTGGGGTAATGCCCGGTGTGACCGGTACACTGCCACTTTAGTTTGTTTATTATTTGGTTTTCGCTAATTTTGATTCAGATATTATCTTCTTACGGATTCTATGCGTTAAAAAATAGAAGTGAAACTTTTGTATTACAGTTTAAAAAATACAACAGAAAGCCAAAGTCAAGCGGTGTTCCAAGACGGTCGCCTACTATTCAAGTACTAACCGCGCTCGACGTTGCTTAACTTCGGTCAATATATAAGAACTAGTGCTTTCAACACTCTACCTGACACAGTGTTAATCCTATCACGTTCGGTTGCATAAAAATGTACTGATCAAAATTTCAAAGCTCTCCCATAGAGGTTCCATTCAAAAACATCTAGATATTTTTTGCGAACCAACACGTCTATGTCCACGTGAATGAACCAGTTACAGACATTCATCTTTAAGCACTATTCGATTTGCAAGGACATAACGTAATTTTCCATATGTCTTCTAGTCAAGTTGAAAATAATACGTATAGGGTGTGATGATAAACATAATATGAACACAATTGATACGAGTGTTTATTTGTTTATGACTGGACCCAAAGCAAACATTCTCAGTCATCGAGGCAAATAATAGTTTGTACAAATATAATGTTTAATTAAACGATTCCATAATATTGCACGTTTGCACACCTATGATATTTCATTCATAATACGTAGGCAGTTTCATTGCAATTATTTAAAAAACTGTTAGCTTTAAATATAACATTACATTGGATTTTTTTTTATTGTAGCACGGCAAAAGGACTGCATTATGCCTGATGGTAAGCACATTTCAGTCCAAAAACAATGGCGACCACCGACTTATACACTATCCATGGCCTGTCACCGCTGTCATGCCGGTTTGCTGGATATGCCCAGGCTGATAAACGCGACCCGCAGAAGCGAATCACTAAGACGGGCTTTTTCGCCATATACTTGGTGGTTGAGACCCAGTCAGGCTGTAAAACCCTACCACCCCGCTTTCGCCATTGCCTCGTTCGTTATTCAGCAGGGTGCACCACGTGCAGGTGAAGTTGTCTTGGGTGCCTCAAGTCTTATGATGGATTTATCACTTGTTGTTTATAATGGAAGTCAAGTGGTATCAAAATCATGTGTATGATAGAAAAATAACTTTTTAATCACAAGTAAAGAATACCTATATTTTTTATTTATATTTAAATATCGAAAAAAAAAACAAATTGAAATATAACTATACATATATCGTATTGTATAATCATATAGAAATTATCTTTGTTTGCACTTACACTACACTTACATTGGGAAACATTACAAGTGCTTGATATTTACAAGATTGCCTAATGGTTTATTTAGAAAAATAATATATTTTCTTTACATATTGTGAAGTCATGCTATGATGAGTCACAGAGTAAACAAAATGTTAGTTGTGAGGATAATTTCTAAGGTTATAAAGTTCGTTTTTGTGGTTTCAACGTATACAAATAATAAACCTGAGTTTCCAAGAATTGTAGTATAATGATAATTTTTCTTATCCTTTTGGGGTTATTTAGTTTACCGGTCGATAAATATCTAGTCCGGCCATAAGTTCTGTTACAAATGAAAACGCATTTTTTTAATGAAGTAATATAATATTATTAAAATTTTTACCTACATATTTATAGGTCTCAGCCAAAACTTAAAAAATAATTCTATTTGAGATGGCCACCTTTGGCTATTATACAGGCATTTAATCTGTTTGGCCACGAATCTATGGGAAAATTCTCCACTGCTTGCTCCAAAGATTTTTTAAGAGACTCAATGTCGCCGTGACTTTTAGAGCAGGCCATGTCCTCTAAAACTGACCGTAATTTGAAGTCTAAAGGGTCTGGGCTAGATAAGGGCAAGTCTTCAGCTCTTATAAAGTCCGGAACGTTGGTTTCAAGCTAGGCTTGGGTCGTTCGTGCCCTGTTGGAAAGTCCACGGTATATTTTTTAAAAGTGTATTGCTGAGAGGCTTCACAACATGATCCAAGACTGTATCTTCATACACTTTGGCTGAAGTTTTCAATTCTTTTTCACAAAAATGTAGTTTTGTGACTCCTTGATAAGATACGCCCCACCAAATCATCACTGAGGCAGGATGAAGACCACTTGAGCAGCTTTCAAAACTGTGAACGTAAACTTTATAATTTTGCTTATCGAAGTGTTCTTCAATCATGAAAATTTATTCATCGGTAAAGAGGATATTTCTGTGCTTTTCACCTGCGTATCGCGACAGAAGGCGTTTTGATCGATCCATTCTGTTTAATTGTAAATTAAATTTAGGGCATGTCCTGTATATCGACGATAAGCACTGAGCTTCAGGTCTTGTTTCATAATACGCGATAGAGTCCTAGCGGGAATCTTCATTTCTCGGGATAAGGTTGTTTGCTTGCTAATGGGGTTTTGATGAATTCTGGCTTTAGAAGCATTAACAACCTTTGTAGTTCTAACAGTAAGCGTCCGCCCCGATCTTTTCTGGTCTTGAACAGAGGAAGTTGATAGTACTGTTGATAGTACAATATACGAACATACGGCTGAAGCTTTTGAAGTGTCTGGAATATGACTGTCGGCTCCATACCCACTTTGTGCAGGGCGATCACTGCAATCCTATTTTCTTCAACACCACATTCTATGTTATAATTTGATAATGAACCTGTAAAAATATGTGATATGGTGGGAAATCGAAAGAAGTTTTTAAAATAATATACGTGTTCCAAATTCAAAATAATTAAAAAGTTGAAAAAAAGAAAAGTTGTTATGTAACAGTATTTATGGCCAGACTACTTATATATCGTAGATAGGAAATTCTAATGGCGTAGTTTGTCTTAAAGGGGTTCGGTATCAAAATATCTTGGTTTCAGATGGATTTCTTCTGGTTGATTTTCTGCTATAGTATTCCGACGACTAATGAATTTGAGACAACTAGGAACTCAGGAATACTATTTAGTATTCTTATTTTCATTGTTTATAGTATGTGCCTTTTAATAATCGAAGATTTGATGTTGTCGATACTATTTTAGGAATTTTAAGTTATAAATTAGGTTGTATTTGGTAATTGATTATTTATTACCTTTGAACTTCGTCATTTGTGAACCGATATGGAAAATTCTTTTTTATTTAGAAGAGGATATTTTCATGGAGCTTTCTTCTTCTGGAGAAGTCCTCAAAAACGAATAGGAAATTTATAGTGATTGAGATATTAATAGGTTTAGGATAATCTGAGACAAGACTAGGTAGTTATATAGTTAGGTAGGTAGGTAAGCTACCTAAATATGGTGAAAGTCGTAGTACACTTAGTGTACATATTTACACAGTCGATTTTATATTTTGTTAAAAAAAGTTTTTGCTTATTTATTTTGACGTTCCTGTAACTTCGGTGCCTGGCATTATTGATACGGCTGATAGACGGTAGTACGCTTTTGACCAGTTTTTTTCCTAGGCTTATCGTGTCCGCTCTTTTCGACTGGGTTGGTTGAGGTTGGTTGTTGTAAGCTGGCTTGTTAATCAATAGAATTAATCAAAAGTAATAGTTTTAACCTAATATGCATTAACTGTATGTAGACCTTCGTCTGAACAACACAAGATGTATAATAATTAAATTATTGTTGTATGCGCATCACGTAATAAGTACTAATTGTAAATTTTTTAATTTTTTTTCTTTGATGGTTTGTCTTTATAAAGAATTATCACGATATCTTCATTAATATAAAGTTATACAACTTTTAAAAAACTATAATTTATAAGAACAATCCATTCAGCGTTGTTTTCTTGTGATGGAGAAGTGGGGTAAGCGGTATGCTGTTTATATATTTTCTTTTATACATAAAATTAAGACAGAAGGTAAAAAAATATTAATGCAATGCCTATAAAGTGGCCCGGTATTTGCTAGTACATATATTTGAATTTATGTGCTACAGCGTCGTCTAGTGGCTAGTTATACTATAATATAAAAACCACGGAAAAAGACAACCGTGCCACTGTCAACTTTCACTGTAATCTGTCAAACGCTGTTCGAGATTATAAATTCTGTATAATAACATACATTTTATATATGTAGATATATATAGATTTTTTTTTATATTATAGGAGGCAAACGAAAAGGTAGGTCAACTGCAATGTTAGGTGACCACCACCGTACATAGACACTTGCAACACCAGGGGAGTCGTAAGTGCGTTGCCAGCCTGTGTTTGGAAGAGGGGAAGAGGGTGAGGTGGGAGGTGGAAGGGAGGTGGGCTTCCGGCGCTCTCACTTATCGAACGAAACAAAACAAAACTATTACTACACGTCGGTTTTCAGGGAGAGGGTGATAGTACCCCGAGCGAGCCGACCCATTCATGCTGAAAACAGTAATAGCTTCAGCTTGGCTCTACCACCTTGGATTGAACAGGTTATAGGTTGAATAGGTTATGATTGAACAAAGACGTGATTAGACAAGTCAAAACAAAGGGGATAAAAGTCGTGATGACATAATTAATTTATTTCATACATAATTAATAATTATACCAACCAACATCTCAAGAAACATTAATCGGGAAGCTGCATCAAAGGTATGGTCCAGAAGATGGTACTGCTTAATACTGCATGCGTCGTGAGGAAATTCTTCTGCATATCGCCACGACCACCGATAACTTGGTCCTTGTAAAAAAATCTCGTTATCGATGGTCCATCGTCCGTTTTTATATACTTACGCTAGTAACAGCTATGTTACCCGCGGCTCCGAACGTGCTTTTTAAAAAATGTATTAAAGAAATGTAAAATTGTGAGTGGGTGTGTACATTACAGAAAATCTTTTTCAAAAACATTTGTAACTACGACACGCACGCCAACTGTAACATGTAACGTGTAAATTAGATATATGAATACAAATAGTATATCGAATGGGATGGGATTTATCATCAGCAACATACCTGGAACTTCAACCTACTATATACCAAACTCAGTGCTCACTAACACTATATAAGAAAGTAATGAAAATTATAAGCTATACATTATCGAACAATATATCTTAAATCTTTTATTATATAGATATAATATGCCCGTATTGTCGATATACTTAAGTTATTCTTATACGTTGCTATAATCACTGAGTTATGTAAAAGCAAACGCGGTAAATAAAACAATACAGCCGCCAAATTGACCAAAAAGATGATATAATTCGTATTATATACAGATATATGACTTTCAATTATGTATATTTATTCTTGGAGTCCAGTAAGGCACACGTCTCACGCGGTTGTAACATATTTTAATCAATTTCACACGGACGAATGTACAGGTAGCAGTTAATCACTACGTAGTGTACCAATTGAAATAAAAAAGAACCATTAAAATCGGTTCACATTTGACGAAAATATCGTTTAACATGCATTTAAAAAAATACAACCGAACATAGTAAACTCCTCCTTTTTAATTTTAACGGTTAAAAAAAAAGTCCTCTGACAGTTTATCTGTTCGTGATAAAGTCTGAAACTACCATTTTCATGCCATTTTCACCAGTAGATAGAATGATGATTCATGGGGAAGGTTTAGGTATAATTTGTCAAGGTTTTCTTTTTATTATCGGGGCAGGACAACGTCTTTCGAGCCCGCTAGTTACCTGCCCGTAAAAGCCCCGTGAAAGTCGGACCAACCAATTAGGAGATAGTAGGATATTGCGGACGAAGTCTTGAGTAACAAAATAAAATAGTATAAGTTACTTCTTATAAGGTGAGTTATCTGCTAATGGAAGTCCCACGAAAATCAGTTCAAGCAATACGGATATTCCACTGCAGCCAAAGGCGAATAAAAAAACTAAATTACTTTCTATGAGGTCTGCTATCTATCAGTGAATACCCCGAGAAAATCGGTCCAACCATTTTGGAAATAGCCATGCGGACGAAACCGCGGACAAATAAAATATAATATATCAACCGCTATAATTTCGGCTATCTGGCAGTAAAAAGTAAAATTCCCATTGAAATAGGTCCAGCCGTTTTGGAGATTACCCGCAACAAACAAACAAACAGAGAAATATACTAATATAAAAATATAGACAAAGTATAAAAAAAGTTTTTTTTGGTCATTTGTAGCCATATCCATTCATCAAAAAGCTGTTATTTTAATTGTACATACACAAACTTTATTTTTATAATACGTAATACAGAACAAATAAAAAATTAGAAATAAAAGTAGTATAAACTTTTTGAATACGAAAACAAAAGAAACTTTGAAAATGTTAGCGTTGATACTTACCACATAACTTCAGAATTGGCAGTATGGATTAATTCCTTCGCCTGTCCTATTGAACGAATATTATTACTACAGTTTTTCCGGTCATAACTGCGCATTTAAATCTAAGAACACGTTCTTTAAAGTTTCCGTAACAGTTACGAAACTCGAATATTGCCAATTTACACGGTCTATACAAAAGAGTGGTCGCGACTGGTACACAATTGTTCGTTTATTGTACGTGCTTTTATAATACGGCACGTTGTACTTACGGTTCGGTGAACATGATATCTTTAGAAAATGTGTATACTCCAATATCCGATAAAGTTAACAAGAAAATATACTGTTTGTTCAAAACTTACAAAAACAATAATAGATGTTTATACAACGACATATTCTCCATATAGTCTAGCTTCTGCCTACTCTGGTGTAGATTTTACTTATTACGCGGGAAATTATTTTTTTTCTACATGAAAGATACCATAATATTCTCTTTTCTACTATTGAGAACGTGTATGCAAAGTTTCATAATGATCGGTTGAGTAGTTACGGCGTGTAAGTGTAACAAACCAAGGAGGATATTTGAATACACGAATATTTTCGCACTATCTATTTGGGGTTTAAGGGGTGTCGAATAACATCAAAAGACTTGAGACACCCAACTAGCTTCTGCCTACTCTGGTGTAGATTTAACTTATTACGCGGGATTTTTTTTTCTACATGAAAGATACCATAATTATTCTCTTTTCTACCTTTGAGAACGTGTATGCAAAGTTTCATAATGATCGGTTGAGTAGTTACGGCGTGTAAGTGTAACAAACCAAGGAGGATATTTGAATACACGAATATTTTCGCACTATCTATTTGGGGTTTAAGGGGTGTCGAATAACATCAAAAGACTTGAGACACCCAAGCCAACCTCACCTGCACGTGGTGCACCCTGCTGAATAACGAACGAGGCAATGGCGAAAGCGGGGTGGTAGGGTTTTACAGCCTGACTGGGTCGCAACCACCATGTATATGGCGAAAAAGCCCGTCATAGTGATTCGCTTCTGCGGGTCGCGTTTCGGGGTCAGCCTGTGCATATCCAGCTATTCGCAGGCCGGCATGGCAGCGGCGACCGGCGATGCATAGTGTGTCATTCGGTGGTCGCCGTTGTTTTTGGACTGTACTGTGCTTACCATCAGGCTTAGTGGCATAGGCACTTTGACGTGATACAATAAAAAAGAAAAGACTTGTAACTGAACTAATTTTTAAATTTTAACTTTTTGATGTGAAAAATATATAGCGGCAGATCAGACCGACTGTTGGCGTGGCGATGCGTTGCTGTGGCATGCGTCGCCATACTATATGATTTAGGATTTTTGTATTTAATGAATATAAATGTTTATTACGGTAAACAGTCACATTTTTCTTGAAAAAATCCAAATAGTTTATTGTTGATTAGGTCATATTTATTTACTATCGAAAACTATATTTTTATGCATATAACTTGCACAAAATAATTTCGATGTTTCACATCTGCCAGGTGTCCCGCGACGGTTCACAAATATAATTTTATTTATTTAGGGTATTTTATGGCTATATCAGCCTCAACTTAATTTGCAGGTTGAAAAACATAAATAAAGCAGATTTTATTAAAGCTAAGATGAACGGGAGCGTTAATAATGACGTATCAAAATCAAAATCACTTTATTCAATTTACGCCCTAAGAAGGCACTCATGAACGTCAAAACTACCACCGGTTCGGAAAACAACCCAGTCATCGAGAAGAACCGGCAAGAAACTCGATTTGGTTTATCTTTTTAACAAATATATATAATATTTACAATAATAATATATTATATATAATAGTAAATGTCACAAACGTTTTTAATGGATGCACAGAGATGAGTCAATTCCAGACATCACCATCGTTCACATATTGATCCACTCTATAATAGCCTTTTGACACTAAAACCCGCTTGACATGGCGCTTAAATTCGCAATCCGGCAAATCGGTAATATCCCTTGGGACTTTGTTGTAAAATCTAACACTATTTCCCAAAAAACTATTACCGGTTTTACTAAGTCTAAAACGTGGGACAACCAGTTTGTCACAATTTCTAGTATTTAGATTGAGCCGGTTTTTTACGAAATCTAGCTTTTCAAGGTTCTTACGGACATACATTAAATTGTCAAGAATCGTAGTCCGGTGAAGCTGTTAAGACCTTGCTTGGTCAATAGCGTAGTCAGTTCGAAAAAAAAAAGTTACTAATGACGGATTTATTAAAATTTCCTTGAAACATAATGATAAAATAATGGCCTCTCGGTAACTAGATCAAATTTATATTGTTTTATTTCTCCAGTATTCACTTTTTTATATTGTATGGTTTATCTAAGTTTAGATTTCTTATGACATTCATGGAATCTGGCCGCAGGAAAAATAGTGTACATTACTGTTGCGATATACTGATTATGACATATAAACCAAACTTTGTGTCGAATTTACTACAACAGAAGTTAATACAGTTGTTACATGAAAAAACGCTACTGATAAACTCCAGAACAGCTACTGTATATTTTAAATGCTGTATTTCTGGTAGTAGGTGAACAGATATATTTAGTACTAGCTGACCCGTGCCCACTTCGTTGGGCGGTAATAGGCATTATCAAGCTACAACTTTTCTCTAGAACTCAATCATATATCTCTCGTCGTTAAGGGGTCTGCCTCGCGGGCCCTCTCCACATCTTCCTCTCCAACCGCTCGAATTAATTATCACGGGTCTTTCACTGGCAGATAACTCACAATATAAGAAGTAACTTAGACTCTTTCTTTTTTGTTAGCCAAGACTTCATCTGTAGTGCTATCTCGAAATCGCTTGGATAGATTTTGACGAGATTTTTACAGGCAAATAAACTAACTAATGAGCTATTTTGTTTTAAACTAGCGGGCTTGGCAGATGTTAGTCGTCCCTGATCATAAAAAGAAAACCTTGACAAATTATACCTAAACCTTCCCCATCAATCATTCTATTTACTGATGAAAACAGCATGAAAATCCGTTCTGTAGTTTTTGAGCTTATCGCGAACAGACAAACAGACAGACCAGAGGACTTTGTTTTGCGCTATGTAGTAATGAACTGTTACCTGTACACTCGTCAGTGTGAAATTGATCAAAAATATGTTGTTTACTGTAAACTGAGACGTGTCCTGTACTGGACACCAAGAATAAATATACATAATTGAAAGTCATATATTTGAATATAATTTGAATTATATCATCATTTTGATCAATTTGGCTGCCATTCTCTCACTCACAATTTTACATTTATTTAATACATTTATAAAAATCGCGTGCGGAGCCGCGGGTAGCAGCTAGCGTATACTAATATTATAAAACTGGAGGGTTTGTTTGCTTGGTTGAACGCACTAATCTCAGGAACTATTGGTCCTATTAAGAAAATTCTTTCAGTTTTATATAGCTCATTTATCGAGGAAGGCTATGGGGTATATGTCATCACAATAAGATGAAGAGGACCGGAGCACCAATGACGAATATTTCAAAATCGTTTTTTTTTCTTTTGAGAGCTTCCGCTGCGTGTTAACGTTAGCCCAAAGGAAATTTTTTTCGAACTGACTACGCTATTGACCTAGCAAGATCTTAACAGCTTCACCGGACTACTCACAAAGCAACTATTCCACGCGGACTGAAGCTAGTAAAAAATAATTCCTGAATGGTTTAGATACATAACTGGATCCGGTATGCTGCGATGTGTCTCCAGGATTTTTGAAGCGCAAACTTCTTACGGCGCACTGATCGGCTTTTTTTTTTTGGCAGGAGATGACTAATGATTTGCGTGATGACTTGCTAGTAAGCGTGATCGATCGTATTGCACTTGCGCGGCTTTCGACACGTAGGAGCCTGTGTACACCAGTACAGATATTTTTTATTGAGATTATGCAGCCTACCATACATCTATACTAATAATAATAATATTATAAAGAGGTAAAGTTTGTGACTTTGTGACTTTGTAAGAGGTAATCTCAGGAACTACTGGTCAGATTTGGAAAATTCTTTCAGTGTTATATAGCTCATTTATCAGGGAAGGTTATAGGCTATATATCATCACGCTAAGACATATAGGAGCGGAGCAGCAATAAAGAATGTAGCAAAATCGGGGTATTTTTTCCTTTTCAGAGCTTCCGCTGCGTTTTAGCGCAAAAAAACCATTCCACGCGTACGTATTACGGCCCAATTTCGCCATTGCCTCGTACGTTATTCAGCAGGGTGCACCACGTGCAGGTGAGGTTGGCTTGGGTCTCTCACGTCTTATGATGTTATTCGACACCCCTTACACGCTCTTCGACACCCCTTACGCTCCAATAATACATCATTGTAAATAAGCCGTGTTTTAAATACCAATTCGGTAAAATGACTGCACGGTATCTAATGGAAAGTACCGGACTTTCTTGTGCAGTTCACAGTGCAGATGAAACTACGGCCACCATTGATAAGTTCTATTGTTACTAGTCGGCATCGTGTCGGTCTACAGAATTGCTTCTTCATATTTTTATACAAAGGACTCGATATCGTAGGAGTGAAGATACAAACTGCCCAGTGTATAATTTCACATCTTCACAATACACCAAATGAATGTAATTTTTTTTAACTTCATGAGATGGTATCACTCTTTACTTGTAACGATTTGCTATATCAGCCCGCTTGGTTATGTTGTATATGATGGAAGTTAGCATACAATATAGCCACATTGATTGATGACTTATATGGTGGTAGAGCCACGCTGAAACTATTACTGGTTTTAGCGTGAGTGGGTCGGCTCGTCCGGGGTAGTACCACTCTCTCACAGAAAACCGACGTGAAGTAACAGTGCTTGCATTGTTGCGTTTCGTTCAGTCCGTGAGAGCGCCGGAGGAACACCTCCCCACCCTCGGCCGTCTCCTCTCTCACTCCCTCCCCTGACCCTTCCCCCGAAGGGTGGCAAAGCACTTGCGATTCCTCTGGTGTTGTTAGTGTCCATGGACGGTGGTGATCACTTAACATCAGGTGACACACCTGTTCGTTTGCCACCTATGACATAAAAAAAAAGAATAACTTACGTAAAATATATATAACATATTATCTGTAATGAGTAAAGCTCCTGTAGATATGTAATAGCAAAATTAATATGGAATTAATGTTTTATCTTAAATTTTTTTTTTTTGCCTTGAGGCCTATTTCTTACATATATTATCATTGTATTTAAAAAATAATTTAATAGTTAGGTCAAATGAACTCACATTTTTATTTCAAGCTTAATTATTTCAATGAACATTCAAATCACTTATTCAATTAATACTTACATGTCTTACTCTTATGAAACTACATAATAGGTGAAATAAACGAATGTATTATGAAACATATTAAAACTTTATTTAATCTGATATATACATACATGATTTGTATTAACTATTAAAATACGTGAACGCTGCTTTATTAACAAAAAAAGTGTGTGTGTACTTATGTCGGGTGTTGCTTTCTAATTTGTGTTTTTGTTTTCATTTTGTATTTTAAATTGTATTTTCTCTAATATTATACTTTACTAGCTTATGCTCGCGACATCGCTTGACTTAATGTAGATCCGATCTATCCCTCCGAAAGAGTACAATATAGGTACGTTTTCTGGATGAAATGTGCTCTATGTCTTTGTCTGTACCCCTGACAAATAAAAACAATTATAGGGGATGATCGGTTGAGTAGTTAAGCCGTGAAAGAATAAACAAACTTACTTTCGCATTTATAATATTAGTATCTAAGGATTTGTAGTCTGAGTGCTTATACGTTATTGTTGTTGTTGTTATACGCTATGAACTAGCCTGAGAGAATTTAAAATGTTACTAGCATGTCGAAATAAAAGTTTGTACAATTGGCGAACTTAATTCAGAATGCGTTATCCCAAAGTTAATAGTTGAATCGCTGTCAAATGATGCAGCAATTTTGTTGTATTTAATTAAGGACGGACTAAGTTTCTTGATTCCATTCAATTTAACTTTTTAATTACTTTATGAACCTTTGGCCGATTATCTATTTAGTATCAAGTTAGGTTAACTTCTAATTAACCTTCCGTATCTTTTAAAATTTCAAAACTCGATTTTACTTTTAGGAAATATTGTTATTTCTGCATCCATTTCTTTATTTAATACAATAACTAAATTTGCATTTGATAGCAATTTTAAAGTTTAATATCAAAAGTTTTGTTTCTTCTTACGTTCTATAGCCTATATTTCAGACCTAAGCTTAGCATGGTATCATCCTACGTTCACTTTGTATGACACTAGAGCGCCCGGCCAACGCTATCACGCCTTGATAATAAAAATATGTTGACAAATGATATACCTAAACTTTCCTCATGAACCACTTTAGCTACTGGTGAAAACTGTATGAAAGTTGGTGCAGTAGTTTTTGAGCTTATCGCGAACAGACAGACAGGCAGATATGGCAAAGGACTTTGATTAATAATATGTAGTGATTATCAAGAAATTATGGAGGATTTTCTAACTATTGCTATACGCTATATGCATTTCCGTATTAAGCCTTCATAAGCCCACTGATGGACATATAAGCCTCTTCAAAGCTTGTCGAAACCTAGCATTACATATCTATCTAGTCATTCAGGCAAAGTCCTTTCAACTCGAGTGCCTCTTACACTACGTGAATTCGTATAAATTTAAATATTTATGTAAAATATACTTTCCGTTGTTGTGATAAAAGTCATATTTATATAGCACCCTCTTATATTAACTCCAGTAAGGATATAATATGACAATCACTGTCATAATAAATTGAGAAAAGGGCACCTTGCGGCCCAAATCACACCGTTTATAAGATTAGGCATTTTAACATCAGTTACACGTTTTGTTAAGAGGACCTTCATAATATTTAACTTACGATTCTCATATAATTATTTTTTATGAAACATGATCCCCAAGCCCACGATAACAGGATGCTTCACACAGGAGAATATCACAACAAACGTACAGATGAAAATATATATTATTGGTATAATTAAATATACGCGAATGGGGCGTTCTAATTTAGGTCGTTTTAGTCGCATCCACAAAAGGCCAGCTACCGACAGCAAAGTGAACATGGCTTCGACAGCAGTCACAAACACCAATAGTGGTTCCACGTCGCTGAACAGAAGCAGGACTAGTGTTACCAAACACTGAAAAAGAAAAATAATTTATCCAACAAAACTATACCAGTTTAAAGAGAATTTTATTGATATTATAATATCCTAATATTACTTTTACAAACATACATTACATTACTAATCTTTGTCATGTATTGGATGTTTTTTTATATCATAGGAGGCAAACGAACAGGTGACCTAATGTTAGGTGACCACCACCGTCTACAGACACTTGCAACACCAGGGGAGCCGCAAGTGTGTTGCCAACCTGTGTTTGAAGGAGGGGGAGAGGGGGAGGTAGGAGTGGGAGAGGAGGTGAGCTTTTATGTTTTTTTCATAATCTTGTGTAATTTGTCCCTATATTTTGTAATACTGGTGGTATTTTAGATAATATAGTACGGTTATTGTGCATATGTGCAGTGGATCGGAAAGAATACCACTGAGCATGAATCATGAGATGTCACAAAAATTCCATGGAAAGTTGGGCCATCGTCTCCTTAGAACGTTGCAATTATCATAAGCACTTATAATATTATTATCTAATCAACAAAGACAGTACTAATCTAGAAGATGGGTTGCCAATCATAGAATTAAAAAAAAATTGTGGTGAAATTGTCTGTGCTCAAGTATTTATCATAGAAAATTATAACTGTTATTATGTACTTCCACGTCTATTAACTTTACTCGGAAACGTTATCAAGAGTAAATAATCAAAGCGTTATCTATACTACCGTATAGAAGTAAAGTGTGCATGCTTGTATGAATTAATCTCGGAAACTACTGATTTGATACTGTAAATTTTTACACTGCTAAAAATCTACATTACTATTTATTACATTACATTAAATCTACATTAGGATAAATTTTAATGATATTTAATGTGATCCAGGGCGATGAACTAGTAATCCATAATAATTAGTATAAAAAATTGTCATCCTTTTTCTAAGGCATTTTGTTCTGTAAGTTTTATGCTTACTGCTAAATATCTATTCATACGTTTGATTTTACTCTTCTTATCGAATCTATTCTAATTCTCTAATATCTTTTGGACTTACATAAATCATACAGACAATTATTGTCATGTTAAATATTAAATTCAACAAATAACCAATATTACAATACAAAATAAGAAAATACTAAGAATTCTTACCATGAATATAAGTGAAGGAACTGGTGTCAACCTCCTGATATCTATTAAAGAGATCGCCAGGGGTAGATGGCCATTCCTTGCTCCGACGAAAAATAGCCGAGACGATGCATATATAGCTCCGTTTAAAGACCCGAATGTGCACAGCGCTACAAATAACGGCATGATCCAGGACATCACGCCGAGAATCTTGTCACTAAACGTAATGGCTACAGCTTCTGAAGAGAGTATCTCGTCATTTGTAAGAACAGCGAAGTAGGCGATGTTAGTTAAAGCATACACTAACGTAACCACCGGCATTGAGATAACAATGGCCCGAGGAAGATTTCTGGAATACAAAAAGATGACGTCATGAGTATTCTTAAGGATAATGTAACTGGTGTTTAGAATGTTTAATTTCAATAGTAGTTACATCTATTAAATTAACGATGAAAGAAAACGTGATAAACCATAGCGTAGTCGGAGGGAAGTTGTTAGTGTTTGCTCGTTTAGATCTTCACTATAAAAACTTGCTTTTTTATATCATCGGAGACAAACGAACAGGTGGATCACCTGATGCTAAGTGATCGCAAATGCGTGTTTGGGAGAGAAGGGAGGTGGATGGGTATCCGCCGCTCTCACTGACCGAAAGAAACCCAAAAATGCAAGCACTGTTACTTCACGTTGGTTTTCTGTGAGAGGGTGGTACTACTCCGGGCGAGCCGACCCATTCATGCTGAAACCAGTAACAGCTTCAGCGTGGCTCTACCACCTACAAGCGTGGCTCTACAACCTGCAAGCGTAGCTCTACCACATACAAGCGTGGCTCAACCACCTACAAGCGCTTTAAGGCGCGTATCGGTTTGTATCTTCTTTGGTAGCTGTTTATTACAAAGTTTCTTTTTATGTATGCCCATCTTAAGGTCCATTATAACTGTAAAACAATCCTGAATCGACCGAAATATTCAAACGACAGAGATAACAATAACATTTGCATCAAATATGTAATTTATTTCGCTATACTAGTCTATATTGGGAAAATGGTTACAGAATGTTACTTCTGTTGTTTGAATATTGAATATTAATTAGATAAACTAGACTCAAAATTTATAAGCAACGTGGAGCTTATCTTATAGTTAACTACCTTTCAGTCTGAACTAGGCATTTACCGCGCTGACACTTGATACTCAAATTAGTGGAAGTTATAGATAAGAATATCGCCGTTTTAAATAATAACTTATGCCTAATAATTTATGATAACAATAATAATTTTACGTTGCGTATGAAATACAAATGTGTTAATACGTAAATAAACAACTTCTCATGCGAATATGTAGACAGTTCGCATTAATATATTAATATTACAAATTCCTGAGGTATGTCTATGAAAAATCGATACAATACGAAATCATCTGAAGAATTACTATATTAATTAGCATATGAATGTATTTTATTGATTTTTTTTTATTTCTATATATATTACAATCATGATCTTTAATGTTCCTAAACTGTTTAAAATGTATAACTAAATAATGTTATACCGACGGGATTCTAAAACAGAGAACAATTGGATGACTATAGACTACCATGTTATTTATGTACAGACCTCATGATACTCATAGTTGTATTGTTTTGATGATACGTAATTTTATATGGTCACTGTAACCTTGAGTTCTTAAAAGTAATTTTTTTTTAAACCTGATGGTAAGTGACACCGCCGTCCATAGACACCTAGCTACACCAGGGGAGTCGCAAGTGCGTTGCCAACCTGTGTATGGGGTGATTGGGGAGGGACAGGGAGGGGGAAGTGGGTGGCGAGGTGGGCCTTCGGCGCTCTCACAGACCGAACCAAACTCAACAATGCAAGCACTGTTTTTCATTGAGAGGGTGGTAATACCCCGGGCGAGCCAACCCATTCATGCTGAAACCAGTAATAGCTTCAGCGTGGCTCTACCACCTACCAAAGTCTCTCAGAGAGTACTGCAGTTTTAAGTGATACTAGTTGCTAATAGGTTATTACTATACTCTTCGAACCGGAACTCATAAGCGTGGGTAAGCTACTTTGAACATGAAACAGGTGTTGCGACGATCTTTTCACAATACAATTTTGTACAGATTCTAACATTCTTTAATGTAATACGCAATGCATTTCCAATGCTCTCCGTGTCTTTCGTTAGTTTATAATAAAATCCTGGTAATTCGTAACAATATTTTTAACTCACTTGTAAGGATCCTTCAGTTCTTCTGTTACAAAATTTAAGTAGTTCCATCCGGCATAGGAAAACATTCCTGTGTAGAAGGCGATTGCTATATCTCCTGGCTCTGTTTTGGTACCTTCCATCATATTTTCAAGGTTCTCTGTATGACCGGAGAACAAGTACCACAAACTAGCGAAAAATATGACGAGTAACGCCAGTATCTTCGCTGACGTGAAAGAATCTTGCACACGTGTCACCCACTTCACATTATAGCAATTGATGACTGTGAGGAAACCTGTAATTAATGCAATTAACATAATGAAATATTACGGTGTTATTACAAAAAAGTTAAATACGTATTGAATACTTGCTTGAAAAAGTTTTCGAATTAAATGTCCCGCGCTCGCCTGAGGCAAGTTCGCGAGCAAGATGGCGAACATTCAGCGCCCGCGGTGCATTTAATTGGAAACCTTTTTAAAGCAAGTATTCAATACGTATTTAACTTTTTTGTAATAACACCGTTAGAGTTTAACTGATTTAAACCGGCTTACGTGTTAAATAAATCAAAATGAAAAGTAAGAAAGAGGAGAATATCGTATATATTAATATACTTTTATTGAAAAAGAAATAGAACGTAAAGAACTTAGATAACAATAAAACCAATTCCGTGTTATTACAAAAAAGTAAAATACGTATTAAATACTTGGTTTAAAAAAGTTTCCTAATAAATGAACCGCGCTCGGCCGACGCAGTCAGTTGAAGTCATCTCGCACGCCCCGGTAGGGGCGTGCGGGGAGACCGCATCAGGGTTACCCCTCTCGCGGTGGATTCATTCGCCCCCCCGCCTTGACGGGGGTCTCTGGTTCCTGTGATTCGCACGCACGCGCGCTATGTCAACTGAGTGATATCTGCGGGTGACGCCCTTATCTAGGGTG
>MU159005.1:384372-410289 GCA_015888305.1 Antheraea pernyi
TCTGTATAAGATTAAAATAATCATCATATTGTGAGTTTCATACAGCGGGCCAGACCTGCATTTCGTATATTATTTTTTCTATTTTTATGTCATCCATAGTAAGAACGTAGAAGTTATTTATTTTACTACATACAAATCGATATGCCCTCCTCACTATCAAATCAAAAAAGAAGACAATCGCGTTCGCGGTATTGCCATACTGCCAACGTTCTCAGTTCCACCGATCTTGTATGAAAAACATAACCGGCCGTGTGTCGTACGCTAATAGCCCTGCTACCGTGCGGCAGCAGTCCAATACCAACCGGTTAAATCGAAAGCACCCTTAGGGAAATCCTATTCATTGAAAAAGGGAATCTTGTCAAATTTTAATTTCATTAGCATTGGATCTTACATCTCGAAGATATACTAGGGAAATATTTAAAATCGAATACGAAATGTATAGTCATTCAGATGTTGATAGATTTAGGACAATCTAAAACTTGGTAGATACCTAACTATGGTCAATGACATACTGGTGCATTCTTTAGAGTAGATCTTTTTGATGAGGGTCATATTTTTTGTTAAAATTATCTTGTTATTCTTGAAATCACCGAACTGAGGTCGGTCACCCAGATACTTTTACAAGGTGATCAGGTGATTCCAAGCAATTCTTGTCTTTATTATAATTCCGCGGAAGTATCTTCTTTTTAATATTATCTATGCCATAATGAAATAAACTATCTTATAATATATATTTACTTTGACATGATGTTTATAATTATTAATATATCTGTAGTACGTGTGTAATTTCACTTTTTTGTCCATTTTGTGATAGATATCTAATATAAGGCAATGCATGGCCTTTATATTTACGAACAACCGATAAAAAAACCGTCTCTGTCTTTTTGTGTTTCCGGATTTAATTAAAAAACGAGTTGACTGTTTTTTATTAAATGTTGTACACGGAAATCCTTACTGCAAGAATTAAGAAAGAGTAAAGAAAAAACCAAAGACTTTTTTTTATTATCAGCCGATTTCGATAAAACTTTGTATGCTCGAAGTATATATAATTAATACATTAATATGGTATATAAATATTAATAATAGTCATGATTTCAAAAAAAGAGATGAAAATAAAGTAGTATTTTATTGTTATGGGATTTTAATAAAATTTTGTATTTAATAAAGCATAAGTCACTTCCCGAAATTGATAAACTATAAAAATTAACGATGTAATCGTGTTAGGTTTTACAACAAAGTCCCAAAGCATATTACCGATTTGCCAGACTGTAAGTTTAAGCGTCATATCAAGCAGGTTTGACGATTCGATTGTAACGTGTAAAGTATTTTAAATCTATATTGTATGTTGAAGAGACAAAATAAATCGAGTTTCTTGCCGGTTCTTCTCGATGATTGGATTGCTTTCCGAAATCTTTAAAATTGTTTTTCTGTTATGAGATCTGTACATACATACATTTACATCGATTTAGTAAAAAGCTGTTACTTTCAAAACTACAAACAGACACTACAATTTTATATTTTTAATATAAATGCAGGGCCGTAAAGCCTCTTCCCGAAGAAAGGTATGGGCGTAATCACCACGCCAGCCCACGACGTATTGGCGATTACAAACTCTGAGAAATCCACAGTTCTATATTTTTCCCACATACAGTAGTACTACAAGAACATTTCTCAGGTTCAGGTTTCCTCGCGATGTTTTCCTTCACCGTCAGCCGATAGCGTTACCAATTCTTAGTAAATGTACGCGTAAAAAAATCGTTGGTACATGCCGGGGTTCCAACCTGCAGACATAGAAATAATATTCCACCGGTCAAACCACTAGACCACCACATCCTTAATGTTGTTCATTAGATGTGCCTTTTTTACGTTTAAAAGTATCGTTCCCATACTTTTGATAGTCTTAAAACAAACTTTAACTTAGGTTTTCTTGGTTGTTTATTAGTATTTGTTTTGATTTTATTATTTTATATGTTAAATGTGACCATGAACTACCAAAGGGTTGAAGGATGTTAAACTTTACACAGTCATTTGGTATATAAATGACTAGGATTTGTTTGCGGTTTCGCTTTTGTTAATGTAATTTTTTAAATATAAAAGCCATGTTTCTCGTTGATAATGTAGGTGTCTGTAAGTTCAAGATATTTTTCTTGTTATACTTTTATAGGTCTGACGACAATCTCATATGATGGTAAATGACGACGTGATATAAAATGGTAAGCACTATAAACCTGGAGGGGACTGGCTCTCAGGTGCATCTGCCGGAATTTACCAACAGATGCTTATTGTGACCGATGTTCAATTTGAAAGAATAGCTAGCCAGGCACTCAAAGTGACCTACTATGGTTTCTACAAGACTCTTTCAGTCATCGGAAGCTTCGACACACTTGCAAGGATTCGAACCTATGTCCATCGACCCTGCGTCCGAATACGCTATCAACTAAGTCATCATCGGTTCAAAAATTGGTTATGTATTTTTTTTTATCCATTACAAATAGAAACATTTTTTTTTATTCAAGTGTATGAAATATGAATAGGTTAAACATTACTTGAACTCTTCCTTAAATATAATACTGAAATATCTTGTATAATATGTATACACCAAAGGTAGGTATGTCCAAATCAGATATCATTTACTGAGCTAACGGTGTGTGTGCGTCGTCGGAAATACGATTCGATACAGACCATGTCTACTTGGTTGGGTGAATTTGTATTTAAACGCTGGTTGACTTTAACAAGATTATTGGAAACTAAGCTTGTCGTATCTTGTATGGCTATTATAGTGTACACTCATTATAGAAAATACGAAATCCATATTATTGCGAATATATATGAGGTGGCTGTAAGGCAGATCTCTTCGTAATACTTATAATTCGTTCTATTGTATAATATAGTTTTGTATAATACAATTTAGTTATGTGGTTTATGGTTCGATGACTCGTCGCTCGTTGAGTCGTTGACCGTAGATTTTTCTTGTAGCTTCTTGTATATTAATCTCGGTAATGGCGAAAGCGGGATTGTAGGATTCGACAGCCTGACTGGGTCGCAACCACCATGCATATGTCGAAAAAGCCCGTCACAGTGTTCCGCTTCTGCGGTTCGCGTTTTGGGATCAGCCTTTGCATATCCAACTTTTCGCAGGCCAACATGACAGCGGCGACCGGCGATGGATAGTGTGTCACTCGGTGGTCGCCATTGTTTTTGGATTGTACTGTGCTTACCATCAGGCACAGTGCAGTTATTTTGCCGTGCTACAATAAAAAAAAATAGGCTATTTTATATATGTGCATTCCAATACCGTAATAAACATTAAACGTACATTCACCCTGTAATAATTAATTACGTTTTAGTAACTTTGTTAATTCGACATATTATATGAGGCTGTTTAGTACCGAAGATAACATTATGTCAACATGAATATACAACGGTAATAGATAAGGAACTGTAATATACCCTATTATTCATTAGAATAGGCAGCCGACTCTCATAACTTATCGCTGACAGATATTATTACATTTTTAACCCCAATTCTAATATTAATATACGATCTATTTATAGTGCTTTTACTATGATAACCGTGGTTGCATTATGTATTACTCGAATATTACTCGTGATATGCAGAACCCGTTGAGTATTTAGAAAGCGAATGTTAACTTTTTCACTTATTGATGAGTTATCAGTAATTATCATCTATTAACCTTCATCGTATAATTTTCTTTTATAATTTATTAGTTGTTTTTTTTTGCGATTGCATATTTTTTACATCCTAGCGCTATACATGATATTTTATTTACATTTATGGATTTAGTTGTAAGTATAAAGTGTTGGGTATAGAGACTGGGGTTGGCTCAAGCCACTCTTCGGACTCAGTTCTAATTGCTTTTCCTAATCGGCACCTATCTTTTATTTTTCATTCTATTGGCTTGCCTGAAGAATATAAAACAGCCTACTAAACAACAACAAATCCATTGTTTAATTGATAATACGACAAGACCGTGCTGGTCATTTTACTACAGTCACAAGTTGCAAAATAATCATGTTGCGTACTGAAAAGAGTTAAAAATTATCTACATTGTACAAAAACAAAGAACATTTAAAACCATTATAATAGAAGTTAACAAATCGGTTATGAGTGCCCGACGAAATTTTTAAGTAGTATGTATATTCTTTGTAGGGCGCTATTTTACTAGCTGATACTCGCGATAAGGTAAATCGGTTTTTTTTCAAAAACAATTCTATTCATTACGATTGTATTCGATTCAATAAACAATGTCTGAAAACTACACAAAATAAACGATAGTATAGACTGATAATGCTATAAGTTAGTTAAGTTTCTGTCTCACAGCTTATACTAATTAACCGTTATGATTACTGCTTTTCCTACCTTGTGCTAGCGGGATATTAATAATAGTGCAAAGATTTTTAGTATCATAGCGTCTGGCACGGTTAATTCATACCTATTTATTACGTACCTACTTATAAATAATGCAGACTGCGTGTGACCTTATCGAGTTTTGGGTCACTAGTTCACCTTTTATGTCATAACGGGAGACCCACGTGTACAGTACTTAGATGTCTCAGATTGTTTTTATTATAAGACTAGCAGTGCCCGCGACTCCGTCAGCGTGGAACCTAATGTAAAAAAACAGTAACTAAGAAAATCATTTGAATGTAATGTCTACTTTTTATCGTCATTATAATTACAATAACTTGAGGTTTTATCGTATTCGTAGTACATTAGCAGTGACGCGTGTTCAAACAAACAGACAGACAGACATAAATTTCTAAAAATAAAATGAAAATTGAAATGTATTTTGTTACTTATTATTCCTACTAGTCCTAATATACTCCTATTATTACAACTAAACATAAAAAAAAAACACTTCATTAATTCTATAAACATTTTTTATAACTTGCTTTATTACGTAAATTTTGATTGTATATATAATAATTACAGTTATATAATTCCGTAGTATATTATTATTTTTATTTCTTTGTCTGACTACGCTATTGACCAAGCGAAGTCTTAACAGCTTCACCGGACTACTAATTTTAATATATCTTTTAAGGTTTAGCTAGCATTAGCATTAGCTGCTCTGGGGGACGGCTGCTGAGGTAGACACCATATTTTTATTACAAAAACGGGCAGTTCGAGCAATATAATATAATAAGGGACCTTGCGAATCATTAAAAACTAAGTTCCACGAATTTGATATCTTAACACTGCCCTCCCAATACACTTTTGATAATTTAATGTGTGTTCGTAAAAACAGTGAAAAACTGCGTTTTGTAAAAGACCGGCATTGCCTAAATACTAGAGACTTTAACAAACTGGTCGTCCTATGTTTCAGACTTAGCAAAACCAATAATAGTTTCTTATGTGTTAGGTTTTATAATAAAGTTCCAAAACATATTACCGATTTGCCGGACTGTATATTTAAATGCCACGTCAAGCGGGTTTTGTTGTCAAAAGGCTATTATAGAGTGGTTCAATATGTAAACGATGGTGATGTCTGGAATTGACTCCTCTCTGTGCATTAACTAAAAACGATTGTATGATGTATTGGAAATATATATGTTAAAAAGATGTATCCGATCTAGTTTCTTGCCGGTTCTTCTTGATGACTGGGTAGTTTTCCGAACCGGTGGTAGTTTTGACATCCATAAGTGCCTTATTAAGGCCTAAACTGAATAAAGTATTTTTGATTTGATTTAATTGACAAGTAAACGCTTGGAATTTTTTTTTTTTTTTAATTTATTAAGGCCACTGGATACAAGTCCTTTAAGCCTCTTGGAAAATAAATAATTGCTTGATTGCAATATTTAAAAACAAAACGAAATTGATACCAGGAATTTTTTTGTACTTATTTACAGGTATATCTTTCTCAAATGAGATATTTAAATATATATAATAATAATTTAAATAATTATATATAAAAATCATCAGAAAGTCATTTTGTAAGTGTTAGTAATAACCGTATCCTTTGTTTAAAGTTTAGTAGAATAAGTTTGGCGACTAACGTTTTATACCATTTATTACTATTATTATTAATTATCATTCAATCTATTAACACAAGCATGTGTGAGCCAAGTGAATTTTATTTGAGTTTTCCCCCCAACTATCTTGTTTGTCCGAAATTGATAAACTATAAAAATTAACGATATTACTTTTATAAATCAAAAACATATATTAACAAAAATAAAATGTTATATAATCTGAATTTAAACTGAGTTTTACGAAATCTTATATGTACCTACTTATTGGTACGTACGTGTCACTTCTTAATTATAAAAGTTAAAACATTTTTATTCTCAACCTATTTTCAGGGCATGATGTACCAGGGAACTGGGAAGTATGAATTTATAGCATATAGAAATATAACTTAAAATTTTAGAAATCATAAAAAAAACTAATCAAATCAAGTAATAACAGCCTAATATTTCAATAAAATGAAATAACGAGTCGAAAACAATAATTAATTTAAAAAACGTACACCTGGATACAGCTAAATATGAATCAAATTTTGTATACGGGAAATTATGTGTATGTCGAAATCGATAGGCTATAAATAATATCAACATTATCTTTAAAAAATGAATAAAAATTACAATCGATCTTGTTTATATCTTGGTCACAAGAACTGTATAACGATCTAAAATTGATAGCATATTAAAATGATCAGCAATATTTTTAGAAATAATTACACATAAGTAAGTATACATAATTTGATAAACTAATCAATCGAAGAAAATTATTCCAAAAAATAAAGGCGTGAGTGGCCGTTAGTAGTAAATTAGAAAATCTTATACGAAACATATTTCCTAAGACAATGATGTGATAGTAAGTTCGAATTCTCGAAAATAATAGAATATTATCTGGAAAATTATAGCACGTAATTTAGATCACTTTGAGTTTAGAAACAAGAATGCAATTGCAACCTTTAATAAATAAAAAAATACAATGAAATATTGTATAAAATAAAAATATAAAAGTTTCGTAAATACATTTAGGATTCTGCGAACATCTAATTTTGGTAGGTTAAAAATGACGACGGTACATATTTCTTAGTATCAGAACCTGTCCACAACGTCGTATGGGGTAACAACAAACAATGTAACCTTTTAATTCTATACAAAACTTGTTGAGGTTTTTTTTTCGATATGTCCATGGTATTGACCTAACAAGGTCTTAATAGCTTCACCCGACTAAACTTTTTGACCGCTCTGAACATAGTTGGGCAGAAGATAAATTTAAGTATAAATACAAGATAACTTAAGGATAAATAAATGCCAATTTATGATTACTATAATAATAATATAATTTAACTTCGGTTTGTATTATTGTGTGCTAGTGTTTGTGTGTGTGTTTGCAAACCCGAACTAACAGCTATGTTCAGAGCGGCCAATAAGATAAACGAAGACTGTAAGTACGGAGTTTTTGGCGGGATCTTAGTCTGTCATGTAGTGGATTTTATTTTTTATTCATAATCTTGTGTTACTTGACTCTATATTGTGTAAAATTGGTGGTGTTTTATGTAATATAGTTTGTTTATTGTGCATAAGTGAAGTGAATAGAAAATAATACCACGGACCATGAATTCTGAGATGCCACAAAAACTCCATGGAAAGTTCTAACAAGGGAGCCACCATCTTGTTAGAATATTGAATTAATTACTCGACAATGGAAATTAACAAACTCTCTGGAACATAAAACAAAACATTGACACTGGCAAATGCTTCTGCGGAGCCAAAACAAGAAGAAGAAGAAGACTGTAAGTACGGCTTTTGAGTGTATTTTTGTTATTCCGCGACTTCGCATGTGTTGTTCAACTTAACAATATCTTTTTGCACAAAGGAAAAAACATAATAAAATTAAAAGCAAAAATAGATTTTGCTTACAAATTGCTTTGTAAACAATGTTATCCGATAACTTCTCCTCTGTTACCCATGCGCACCAGACCGCTTGCCCCACTTCTCCACGTCGAAAGACACATATCGCTCAACACGTTTTGCTTATAAATATCGTATTCCCTTACAACTTTAAAAAACTTAGATCAAATGATACATTAATTACACTTCTTTTGGATTAGGACCTACTTAGTGTCCTAATAGGTAAGACACTTTTTTATCGATATCTTCAGGTTATTTGGTTTAAGATATTATTTGAACATATAAATATACGTAAAGTATAGATCATCATTTTAAGTATATAAATGCTAATATAACTTGCTGTGTAAAGTATTGTAAATACTCGTATTACGATGGTAGTATCACAAAACGGTTGTAATCTTTCACGTCAACCAGGGATGATTGCTCTTAAGAATGATCTAATTTTCCTGAATGCTAAAGCTCGCGCACACTGTCCTGGCAACCTGGAAGCGTATAGTCTAAAAAAGGTCGAGATTTGATGCTTGGATCAGCTAACTTGAAATCCTGACTTGAATCCAATAGAGCAACTTTCTATCATTAAACTAACAAACAGGACTAGAAAGCTGTTAAGTGCTTTGATACTAGGCCTTAGAATATCGTTATATTGAAGTTGAAGTTCTTTAGGTGTGGAATATGTTATTACTATAAGAATATTAATTTAACTTTACGCACTACAATTTTTGATATCTAAAAAAATAAACCACGCCTTCTATGTGAAAAACTAATAAGGCACTAAAAAGCGAAAAATAACTTAATTATTAAATTAAGGGAATTAAATAAAAAATATTTATATTTGAACTACCTAATTATATACTTGACTAACTGACCCATGCAACTTTGTCTGCATCGAATCGGTTATATAATTATTCAACTTCGTGTGCATCGAATCGGTTATATAATTATTTACGACATCACATTAGAAACCTCAAAAATAACAGTATTTCTCCACTATTTTATGGATGTTATTATACATATAAACCTTTCTCTTGAATCACTCTATCTATTAAAAAAAACCGCATCAAAATCCGTTGCGTAGTTTTAAAGATTTAAGCATACATATTGGGACAGAGAAAGCGACTTTGTTTTATACTATGTAGTGAAGTCGATGCCATTGATAAAAGAACCCTAATAAAGTTCAAACTTTAAAAATTCAACGAACTATGCTCAAATGTCAACCACTGGGCGCCCACTAGTTTCATAAAATCGTTACCAATAGGGTTGGCAATAATTTTACAAAAGCCGGACGTCCTGTTTCTAAAGTTCTGGGTGTAAAATCCCGTGCTAAGTCGCATATAGCCATACTTCATGTAAAGGTGTGTTGTAAATACAACGCTTAAAGCTTTTTTATCGCATATCTAGCTAGCTACAACTCTCAAGTTGACAATTTCTGACCAGACTACTATACGTGTAATCCGCAGCTGCATTTCGGAGTCAGCCTTTGTTTGGGTTTGGTGTGTTTTATCACCTTAGACCACATTGTTATTTAATTTCAGGCTATATTGTGGCCAAATGTTAACTTCTAGGTAGTTTAACAAAAGTATACAGAAATAGCAAAATTCTAATCACGAATCATATATCCTTTATATTTGAAACTAATTTTTTGTCATATCTTAAGCATATGAAGAATAAAAATTCTGATCGATATAAGAGTACCTAACGTGATCACATTTAATTTTTACATTAAAGTTCGTTTGTTATATATTTGTTAAGAATTTATTCTGATGCTGTTAGCTGTGTTAATAGTCCGTTTGTTTATCTAAATTTCACGTTATTTATATATATATTATATGTAACATCTTTCCTCTCGTTACCTGGATAATTATTGTGGGAATTATTTTGAAACCACATTTTGATTTTGGAAAAGAGACGGAAATGTGTTACAGGAAACCGGCGAAGCGCGCGCTAATTGATTTGACCAATGAGCGCGTGTTATTTGATTGGACCAATGAGCGCGCGCGGTGTGGAGACTGAGAGAATCAGCTGTGTACTTATCTACAGTTGTGTGTAACTCATATACAGTGTTGTGTATAAAATCCGAGGTTACATTTATATGTGTAAACTATTTGAACAACATTTTTTCGTATCTTGCTTTATAGAGCTCCGTTTTTCTCCACGGTTTGTTGTGAGGCGAGCGCGGTTCGACAAGCTTATCCATAGAATTATGAAACCGCTTGCATTAACTACGCGCGGGTTTGTTACTCTATGAGCTTATCGTTCGGCCTATGGCCAGTGTTCTGCTTAAAAAGACAAACGTGAACCGATTGTTGAATGTAAGAAGGTCGTTTCATTTAAACAACATTTAAATAAACTATAATAGCGATATAATTACTCATTGAAATAGATACACATTTATTTATATAGCATGTCCTTATTTATTAAGTCAAGGAATATAATTTTCAAACTTAATTTTACTATGGAATTAATTTTGAATGCCAATTCGGTTAATTCTTTTATAATTAAGGTCACCTCTTTATGTGTAATATAAAACAGGAAAAACTTTAATATTTACAACAAAAACAAATATTACGTACTGTTATACCCGAACCTTGTACCCTAATATGCTGACCTTTCTCTAACACCACAGAACTATATCCCTTCCTAACTAGCACCTTTCCCAGTACCTAACGTCAGCACTTTCCGAGTCCTCTCACGGTCCTCGGAACTTTGTCATTTATCATACGATTAAGGGCGCTTTCAGTTTAGACGATTTGTGTTGGATTGTTGCCTTACGGTCGATGCCGGCTGTCGTACGACAGCCGGACGACCTAAAACGTCTAATTCGGAGTGCGATGTGGTTGCAGTCCAACTGTATTTTAGTGATGTCCACCAATACATGCCTTCAGTGGAGCCATGGATTCAGACGACACAGGGTTATTGTTGGTACTTGCCTTATTAAAAAAATAATGATTACCTGGATAATTCTTTTCATTCGTATTTTCATTTTTTTAATTTGTATTAATTTTTTTACATATATCGTGGCAATTATTCTGTATAAGATTAAAATAATCATCATATTGTGAGTTTCATACAGCGGGCCAGACCTGCATTTCGTATATTATTTTTTCTATTTTTATGTCATCCATAGTAAGAACGTAGAAGTTATTTATTTTACTACATACAAATCGATATGCCCTCCTCACTATCAAATCAAAAAAGAAGACAATCGCGTTCGCGGTATTGCCATACTGCCAACGTTCTCAGTTCCACCGATCTTGTATGAAAAACATAACCGGCCGTGTGTCGTACGCTAATAGCCCTGCTACCGTGCGGCAGCAGTCCAATACCAACCGGTTAAATCGAAAGCACCCTTAGGGAAATCCTATTCATTGAAAAAGGGAATCTTGTCAAATTTTAATTTCATTAGCATTGGATCTTACATCTCGAAGATATACTAGGGAAATATTTAAAATCGAATACGAAATGTATAGTTATTCAGATGTTGATAGATTTAGGACAATCTAAAACTTGGTAGATGATACCTAACTATGGTCAATGACATACTGGTGCATTCTTTAGAGTAGATCTTTTTGATGAGGGTCATATTTTTTTGTTAAAATTATCTTGTTATTCTTGAAATCACCGAACTGAGGTCGGTCACCCAGATACTTTTACAAGGTGATCAGGTGATTCCAAGCAATTCTTGTCTTGATTATAATTCCGCGGAAGTATCTTCTTTTTAATATTATCTATGCTATAATGAAATAAACTATCTTATAATATATATTTACTTTGACATGATGTTTATAATTATTAATATATCTGTAGTACGTGTGTAATTTCACTTTTTTTGTCCATTTTGTGATAGATACCTAATATAAGGCAATGCACCGATAAAAAAACAGTCTCTGTCTGTTTGTGTTTCCGGATTTAATTAAAAAACGAGTTGACTGTTTTTTATTAAATGTTGTATACGGAAAGCCCTACTGCAAGAATTAAGAAAGCGTAAAGAAAGAACCAAAGACTTTTTTTATTATCAGCCGATTTCGGTAAAACTTTGTATGCTCGAAGTATATATAATTAATACATTAATATGGTATATAAATATTAATAATAGTCATGATTTCAAAAAAAGAGATGAAAATAAAGTAGTATTTTATTGTTATGGGATTTTAATAAAATTTTGTATTTAATAAAGCATAAGTCACTTCCCGAAATTGATAAACTATAAAAATTAACGATATTACTTTTATAAATCAAAAACATATATTAACAAAAATAAAATGTTATATAATCTGAACTTAAACTGAGTTTTACGAAATCTTATATGTACCTACCTACTTATTGGTACGTATGTGTCACTTCCTAATTATAAAAGTTATAACATTTTTATTCTCAACCTATTTTCAGGGCATGATGTACCAGGGAACTGGGAAGTATGAATGTATAGCATATAGAATTATAACTTAAAATTTTAGAAATCATAAAAAAAATGAGAGCTTCCGCTGCGTGTTAGCGTTGGCCCAAAGGAACTATACCATGCGGACGAAGTCTCAGGCGGAGGCTAGTTCTTAATATGCGTCTGATCACAAATATCATCGACGACACGTGTTATATATCTAAACATGATATAATTATATTATGATTATCAATTTTCACTAGTTTCTATGTTAGGTAATATGATAATTTTTGCACTTAAAGTATAATCATTTTGAAACAAATGCTAACCATCTAAGACACTTTATAAAGCCATTATTTAATTAAAATAAAGTACTGTCTCTTTTATGAATATCCTTATTAAGAATACATACGATTTACCAATTAGGATAATCTGGTATCGTCCAGTTTTGATTTAAGACTGACATCACAGTCGCATTAGCAATTTTGTTTCAATGCTTATTGGTCGTGGGCTAAATGTAAATTAGATAATGGTGACTGATATTTTAATAATAAATATATAGTGTAAATGGTACATTGAATGTTCATACATAATGGTACATTCAGTAGCATACAATACGTTTTTGATCATATAAATTGACGTCTGTAGCCGTCGTTGATTGCAAGTAAAACAGCTAGCACTTTTTAAATTTGGAAATTATATTACACTTACATATAGCTAGATAACTTTGATATTATTATCTTCCTCTAGGTTATGGCGAGAAAATGTAAAATAGCCTGAGCTCGTCTATTGCTACAAATAGCATAGTTCAACCTATGAAAATGACTTCAGCAGAGGCATCAGTAATAAAAAATTATAAGGATCTTTTCATCATTAATGAATATTTATAAACGCTGACATTTTAAAATCCACTAGTAATAATATTGGCCACGTCTTTAATAATTTTTCATAAATATGTAAGTATTATTTAAGATTTAAGTATTATAAGATACGTGTTTATTTATGTTCAACATAAAAATGAATCAACAATTACAAAATTAACCTATATATTTGTTAACCTCGAACGTGCACCTGAAACATCGTACACGGCTATATTTTACCTACCAGTATAATAAATAATTACTTGAGTCAACTAATTGAAAAGAGTCATATATAGAACCGGAAAATATATGAGGAAAATTAGTTTATGTTGCCAATAAACAATTTAAAATGACTGGTCATAGGGATTTATTGTAATTACATTATTATATACTAGCTGACCCGTGCAACTTCGTCTGCATCGAATCGGTTATGTAATTATTTACGACATCACATTAGAAACCTCAAAAATAACAGTATTTCTCCACTATTTTATGGATGTTATTATACATATAAACCTTTCTCTTGAATCACTCTATCTATTAAAAAAAACCGCATCAAAATCCGTTGCGTAGTTTTAAAGATTTAAGCATACATATTGGGACAGAGAAAGCGACTTTGTTTTATACTATGTAGTGAAGTCGATGCCATTGATAAAAGAACCCTAATAAAGTTCAAACTTTAAAAATTCAACGAACTATGCTCAAATGTCAACCACTGGGCGCCCACTAGTTTCATAAAATCGTTACCAATAGGGTTGGCAATAATTTTACAAAAGCCGGACGTCCTGTTTCTAAAGTTCTGGGTGTAAAATCCCGTGCTAAGTCGCATATAGCCATACTTCATGTAAAGGTGTGTTGTAAATACAACGCTTAAAGCTTTTTTATCGCATATCTAGCTAGCTACAACTCTCAAGTTGACAATTTCTGACCAGACTACTATACGTGTAATCCGCAGCTGCATTTCGGAGTCAGCCTTTGTTTGGGTTTGGTGTGTTTTATCACCTTAGACCACATTGTTATTTAATTTCAGGCTATATTGTGGCCAAATGTTAACTTCTAGGTAGTTTAACAAAAGTATACAGAAATAGCAAAATTCTAATCACGAATCATATATCCTTTATATTTGAAACTAATTTTTTGTCATATCTTAAGCATATGAAGAATAAAAATTCTGATCGATATAAGAGTACCTAACGTGATCACATTTAATTTTTACATTAAAGTTCGTTTGTTATATATTTGTTAAGAATTTATTCTGATGCTGTTAGCTGTGTTAATAGTCCGTTTGTTTATCTAAATTTCACGTTATTTATATATATATTATATGTAACATCTTTCCTCTCGTTACCTGGATAATTATTGTGGGAATTATTTTGAAACCACATTTTGATTTTGGAAAAGAGACGGAAATGTGTTACAGGAAACCGGCGAAGCGCGCGCTAATTGATTTGACCAATGAGCGCGTGTTATTTGATTGGACCAATGAGCGCGCGCGGTGTGGAGACTGAGAGAATCAGCTGTGTACTTATCTACAGTTGTGTGTAACTCATATACAGTGTTGTGTATAAAATCCGAGGTTACATTTATATGTGTAAACTATTTGAACAACATTTTTTCGTATCTTGCTTTATAGAGCTCCGTTTTTCTCCACAAATCCGAATATAAAGGTTGCAACTCTATTTACCACCCTCAAGGTTGTGGTGCAATCCTTTGAAAATATGTTAACGATATTCCTACTACATTGTCATTGTATGTGATCTTTCATGTTATTTGTATGTACACTTAATAACTGAGGCGTTAAATTTATACTAATAAAGTTTCATTTAAACAACATTTAAATAAACTATAATAGCGATATAATTACTCATTGAAATAGATACACATTTATTTATATAGCATGTCCTTATTTATTAAGTCAAGGAATATAATTTTCAAACTTAATTTTACTATGGAATTAATTTTGAATGCCAATTCGGTTAATTCTTTTATAATTAAGGTCACCTCTTTATGTGTAATATAAAACAGGAAAAACTTTAATATTTACAACAAAAACAAATATTACGTACTGTTATACCCGAACCTTGTACCCTAATATGCTGACCTTTCTCTAACACCACAGAACTATATCCCTTCCTAACTAGCACCTTTCCCAGTACCTAACGTCAGCACTTTCCGACGACAGCCGGACGACCTAAAACGTCTAATTCGGAGTGCGATGTGGTTGCAGTCCAACTGTATTTTAGTGATGTCCACCAATACATGCCTTCAGTGGAGCCATGGATTCAGACGACACAGGGTTATTGTTGGTACTTGCCTTATTAAAAAAATAATGATTACCTGGATAATTCTTTTCATTCGTATTTTCATTTTTTTAATTTGTATTAATTTTTTTACATATATCGTGGCAATTATTCTGTATAAGATTAAAATAATCATCATATTGTGAGTTTCATACAGCGGGCCAGACCTGCATTTCGTATATTATTTTTTCTATTTTTATGTCATCCATAGTAAGAACGTAGAAGTTATTTATTTTACTACATACAAATCGATATGCCCTCCTCACTATCAAATCAAAAAAGAAGACAATCGCGTTCGCGGTATTGCCATACTGCCAACGTTCTCAGTTCCACCGATCTTGTATGAAAAACATAACCGGCCGTGTGTCGTACGCTAATAGCCCTGCTACCGTGCGGCAGCAGTCCAATACCAACCGGTTAAATCGAAAGCACCCTTAGGGAAATCCTATTCATTGAAAAAGGGAATCTTGTCAAATTTTAATTTCATTAGCATTGGATCTTACATCTCGAAGATATACTAGGGAAATATTTAAAATCGAATACGAAATGTATAGTTATTCAGATGTTGATAGATTTAGGACAATCTAAAACTTGGTAGATGATACCTAACTATGGTCAATGACATACTGGTGCATTCTTTAGAGTAGATCTTTTTGATGAGGGTCATATTTTTTTGTTAAAATTATCTTGTTATTCTTGAAATCACCGAACTGAGGTCGGTCACCCAGATACTTTTACAAGGTGATCAGGTGATTCCAAGCAATTCTTGTCTTGATTATAATTCCGCGGAAGTATCTTCTTTTTAATATTATCTATGCTATAATGAAATAAACTATCTTATAATATATATTTACTTTGACATGATGTTTATAATTATTAATATATCTGTAGTACGTGTGTAATTTCACTTTTTTGTCCATTTTGTGATAGATATCTAATATAAGGCAATGCATGGCCTTTATATTTACGAACAACCGATAAAAAAACCGTCTCTGTCTTTTTGTGTTTCCGGATTTAATTAAAAAACGAGTTGACTGTTTTTTATTAAATGTTGTACACGGAAATCCTTACTGCAAGAATTAAGAAAGAGTAAAGAAAAAACCAAAGACTTTTTTTTATTATCAGCCGATTTCGATAAAACTTTGTATGCTCGAAGTATATATAATTAATACATTAATATGGTATATAAATATTAATAATAGTCATGATTTCAAAAAAAGAGATGAAAATAAAGTAGTATTTTATTGTTATGGGATTTTAATAAAATTTTGTATTTAATAAAGCATAAGTCACTTCCCGAAATTGATAAACTATAAAAATTAACGATATTACTTTTATAAATCAAAAACATATATTAACAAAAATAAAATGTTATATAATCTGAACTTAAACTGAGTTTTACGAAATCTTATATGTACCTACCTACTTATTGGTACGTATGTGTCACTTCCTAATTATAAAAGTTATAACATTTTTATTCTCAACCTATTTTCAGGGCATGATGTACCAGGGAACTGGGAAGTATGAATGTATAGCATATAGAATTATAACTTAAAATTTTAGAAATCATAAAAAAAAAACTAATCAAATCAAGTAATAACAGCCTAATATTTCAATAAAATGAAATAACGAGTGGAAAACAATAATTAATTTAAAAAACGTGCACCTGGATACAGCTAAATATGAATCAAATTTTGTATACGGGAAATTATGTATATGTCGAAATCGATAGGCTATAAATAATATCAACATTATCTTTAAAAAATGAATAAAAATTACAATCGATCTTGTTTATATCTTGGTCACAAGAACTGTATAACGATCTAAAATTGATAGCATATTAAAATGATCAGCAATATTTTTAGAAATAATTACACATAAGTAAGTATACATAATTTGATAAACTAATCAATCGAAGAAAATTATTGCATAAAAAAGGCGTCAGCGGCCGTTAGTAGTAAATTATAAAATCTTATACGAAACATATTTCCTAAGACAATGATGTGATAGTAAGTTCGAATTCTCGAAAATAATAGAAAATTATAGCACGTAATTTAGCTCACTTTGAGTTTAGAAACAAGAATGCAATTATAACCCTTAATAAATAAAAAAATACAATAAAATATTGTATAAAATAAAAATATAAAAGTTTCGTAAATACATTTAGGATTCTGCGAACTTCTAATTTTGGTAGGTTAAAAATGACGACGGTACATATTTCTTAGTATCAGAACCTGTCCACAACGTCGTATGGGGTAACAACAAACAATGTAACCTTTTAATTCTATACAAAACTTGTTGAGGTTTTTTTTCGAAATGTCCATGCTATTGACCTAACAAGGTCTTAACAGCTTCACCGGACTACTAACTTGTTGGCGTAACAAAAACAGTGATACTATTGTCCTCGTCAAGCTTTTTGACCGCTCTGAACATAGTTGGGCAGAAGACAAATTTAAGTGTAACTTAAGGATAAATAAATGCCAGTTTAAGATTACTATAATAATAATATTATATAATTTAACTTCGGTTTGTATTATTGTGTATTAGTGTTTGTGTGTGTGTGCAAACCCGAACTGACAGCTATATTCAGAGCGACCAATAAGATTAACGAAGACTGTAAGTACGGCATTTGAGTGTATTTTTTTATTCCGCGACTTCGCCTGTGTGGTTCAACTTAACAATATCTTTTTCCACAGAGGAAAAAACATAATAAAATTAAAAGCAAAAATAGATTTTGCTTACAAATTGCTTTGTAAACAATGTTATCCGATAACTTCTCCTCTACTACCTATGCGCATCAGACCGCTTGCCCCACTTCTCCACGTCGAAAGACACATATCACTCAATACGTTTTGCTTATAAATATCGCACTTCCTTAAAACTTTCATAAACTTAGATTAAATGATACATTAATTACACTTCTTTTAGATTAGGACCTACTTAGTGTCCTAATAAGTGAAACACTTTTTTTATCGAAATCTTCAGGCTATCAGGCTTAAAATATTATTTTAACATATAAATATATGTAAAGTATAGATCATCAGTTTAAGTAAATAAATGCTAATATAACTTGTTGTGTAAAGTATTGAACTACTCGTATTACGATGGTAGTATCACAAAACTTTCTATACATTAAACTAACAAACAGGACTAGAAAGCTGTTAAGTGCTTTGATACTAGGCCTTAGAATATTGTTATGTTGAGGTTGAAGTTCTTTAGGTGTGGAACATGTTATTACTATAAGAATATTAATTTAACTTTACGCACTAAAATTTTTGATATCTATATATTAATACGTGAAGCCTAAACTGTGTATCCCTTTTTAACGGAATTGGGCGAACGGATGAACGTGAAATTTGGCATAGTTAAAGTTTATATGGATTATATAGATTTATTTTCGATTTTAATTATTCTTTTTTTATTTGAATTAGTTATATTCAGCAGTGATCCCATATAAATTTGAAGAAAATAATTAAACCCCTAAGGGGGTGAAATATCGTTTATTTGATTTTCACCCACTTCGTCTCTACGTATTTTCGTGAAATTGGAACCGATTTATTATACCCATTACAAACCAGATATATGTATGAACACTAAAAATGGGAAAATAATTTTTTTACAAAAAAAATAAACCGCGCCTTCTATGTGAAAAACTAATAAGGCACTAAAAAGCGAAAAATAACTTAATTATTAAATTAACGGAATTAAATAAAAAATATTGATATTTGAACTACCTAATTATATACTTGACTAGCTGACCCGTGCAACTTCGTCTGCATCGAATCGGTTATATAATTATTCAACTTCGTCTGCATCGAATCGGTTATATAATTATTTACGACATCACATTAGAAACCTCAAAAATAACAGTATTTCTCCACAATTTAAGGGATGTTATTATACATATAAACCTTTCTCTTGAATCACTCTATCTATTAAAAAAACCGCATCAAAATCCGTTGCGTAGTTTTAAAGATTTTAGCATACATATTGGGACAGAGAAAGCGACTTTGTTTTATACTATGTAGTGAAGTCGATGCCATTGATAAAAGAACCCTAATAAAGTTCAAACTTTAAAAATTCAATGAACTATGGTCGAATGTCAACCATTGGGCGCCCACTAGTTTCATAAAATCGTTACCAATAGGGTTGGCAATAATTTTACAAAAGCCGGACGTCCTGTTTCTGAAGTTCTGGGTGTAAAATCCCGTGCTAAGTCGCATATAGCCATACTTCATGTAAAGGTGTGTTGTAAATACAACGCTTAAAGCTTTTTTATCGCATATCTAGCTAGCTACAACTTTCAAGTTGAAAATTTATGACCAAACGTGTAATCCACAGCTGCATTTCAGAGTCAGTCTTTGTTTGGGTTTGACGTGTTTTATCATCTTAGGTCACATTTTCATTTAATTTCAGGCGATATTGTGGTCAAATGTTAACGTCTAGGTAGTTTAACAAAAATAGGAAAATTCTAGTCACGAATCATATATCCTTTATATTTGAAATTAATTTTTGAAGTGAAACTTCTTTGTCGACGTAGGGAGGAATTTTAAACCATTGTTAATGTGTACGTCTGGTACGTCTGGTTTCACTTAAACAACATTTAAATAAACTATAATAGCGACATAATTACTCATTTAAATAGATATATACTATATATTTATATAGCATGTCCTCATTTATTAAGTCAAGCAATATAATTTTCAAACTTAATTTTACCATAGAAATAATTTTGAATGCCAATTCGGTTCATTCTTGCATAATTAAGGTCAACTCTTTATGTTTAATATAAAACAGGAAAAACTTTAATATTTACAACAAAAACAATTATTAGGTACGCTCCCATAAGTTTAGTAATTTATTCCTGTATTGATAACATTGGAACTTGTTAGAAATTAATTGATGATGATATAATTACACAAACTCATAGAACTACTCACTAACATAATTATATTCGTCATCATCCTGTAAGAAACTCATTGCAGGGCTATAGGCCTCTTCCCGAAGGAAGGTATGGTATCAAGCCAGCCCACGACATATTGGCGATTTCAAACTCTGAAAAATCCACAATTCTATGTTTTCTCATATACAGTAGTAGTCCAAAAACATTTCTCAGGTTCAGATCTTCTCACGATGCTTTCCTTCACCGTCAGCCGATAGTGCTACCAATTTAGATTATTAAATATACACGAATTCCGAAAAAATCGTTGGTACATGTCGGGGTTGGAAACTTTGGACATCGAACTGTTAATCCACCGGTCAAACCACTAGAGCACCAACCAATGAATAAATATATAGATATTTCTAGGTGTGTAACCTTAGTTAAACAATTACTCAACATAACGAAGATTGAAAATACTAACATGTGATAGCAGCAGCGATGAGACTCGCTGCTTCACCTGGCGGGTCACAAGTGAGCCACAGCGGTTTCACTATGTTCTGGGCGAAGATAAGAGCTGTGATCGCGTTACCAGTCGGAACGATGATGAATAACGCTACCCATAGGTACAGGAAGGCGGGTACAGGACCAAAAGCTTCACCGATGTAGGCGTAGTCACCGCCCGACTTTGGTATCATAGTACCTGAAATTAAAGTTAAAATCTCTAACATAAATATATTTATATTATAATAAAACGGTACAGAGACGACACTGTGCCTGGTGGTGAGCATAATACTATGCTTCGACATCTGCAAACTTAAAAATACATGGGGGAGCAATCCAGTCAGGTACAGATTCTTCCTACAGTCCAAAAAGGATTGAACAGTCCTCGTCAAACTTTTTGACCCGTTTGAATATAATTGCCAAAAAACTTTAGATATAAATACATATTATATTACAGTAGAACCTCGATAAGTTAAAATCCAAGGGAAACACAAAATATTTTAAGTTAGGAGTTTTTAACTTATTAAAGGTTTCGTGCTCGCGCACTCGTGCTTTCGCTGCACACTTTCTTGAAGTGCAAATCGTGCCGTTTCTCAAAGTTTTCTGATCAGCCATTGCTAACTTTATCATCATAGATTTTCAACGAATTGGCGAACTCTTCAGCTTTTTCTTTCACTATGGGTCTACAACACTGATGTTTTGCTTTGGACACTGTTTGAACCATGTAAACAAACATTGCTTCAAAATAAGCAATGTTTCGTCTATTACATAAAATACTTTCTCTAGATAATCGTTTCTTCAAGAGTTCAGCTTTTTTTTTAGTCACAAGCAGGTAAACGAACATTTGGGTTACCTGATGTTAAGTGATCACCACCGTCCATAGACACTAGCAACACCAGGAGAGTCGCAAGTGCGTTGCCAGTCTGTGTATGGCGGAGGGGTAGGAAAAAAAAAGAGGGAAAGGAGGTGGGCCTCCGGCACTCTCACTGACCGAACGAAACGCAACAATGCAAGCACTATTACTTCACGTCGGTGTTCTGTGAGAGGGTGGTACTACCCCGGGCGAGCCGACCCATTTATGCTGAAACTAGTAATAGCTACAGCGTGGCTCTACCACCTTCTTTTTTAATTATAAGTGATAATGTACTTTCGTGTATTCCAAACTGAGCTTTTAATTTATAAGCGTATGTTAGTGTTGTTAATTTTTGTGTTGGCAATTTAACTCGTAAACACATACAACCGAATTATTCGAAATAACTCATTGGCGGACAATTTATGTTACAGAGCTCATCGAAACATTTCTTTAAGTCACTGAGGGCTAATACTGAAATTGTTAATTTAAGTTATCGAGGGTGTGTATTTTTTATGTAATAGAGGTTTTACGTTCTTAGGGGAAGGGAACAAATTATTTTTTGAAGTTATAGAGGTTTTTACCTTATCGAGGTTCTACTGTATACGTATAACATCAAGACAATTTAAAGATAAAAAAAATACCAATTTAATAATATACTAATATTTGAAATTTGTTTTGTATTAAACTTTTGACGACATTATACGCAAGCCCGAAATTACGGGCATATTCTGAGCGGCCAAAAAGATTGACAAGGACCTATAATATCTCGCTCGTTCCTTGATTATAGAGTAACACAGCTGCGGCAATCCAAGTAAGCTGTTTCATATTTCTATATTCCTTGATACAAACATACACTCGAGCTAGAGTTGCCTACCATACTTTATAATAATGTACTCTACTCTATTTTTCATAAATATATTTTATACCTTTGCATAAAAGTATACGAATTATGTAGAATTTTTAGAAGACGTTTCTTATTTACTGACTGTACCTACAGTATAATTTAATTCAATTTACTACTAAACTTTCAAATATACTTGTAATAATAGTTAGAAAACTTTCAAACACAAACACATTTTTAATCTATACTAATATATAAAGCTGAAGAGTTTGTTTGTTTGGTTGAACGCTATGATCTCAGGAACTACCAGTCCGATTTGAGAAAATCTTTCGGTTTTAGATAGCTCATTTATCGAGGAAGGCTTTAGGCTATATATCATCACGCTAAGACCAATAGAAGCAGAGCACCAATGAAGAATGTTTCAAAATCGGGCACTATTTTCCTTTTGAGAGATTTCGTTAGTAGTAGTAATAATATTCGTTCAATAGGACAGGCGAAGGAATTAATCCATACTGCCAATTCTGAAGTTGTCAATATAGGTATTTCTATAATCTTTATCTTATAATTTCATTTATATAATCACGCTAAGACCAATAGAAGCAGAGCACCAATGAATTAGGAATAAAATCGGGCACTATTTTTGCTTTAGAGAGATTCCTTATTATTATAGACGTTGCCATGGTAACGAGGTAAGTAGTAGTAATAATATTCGTCCAATAGGACAGGCGAAGGAATTAATCCATACTGCCAATTCTGAAGTTATGTGGTAAGTATCAAAGCTAACATTTTCAAAGCTTATTTTGTTTTCCTATTCAAAAAATTTATACTACTTTTATTTCCAATTTTTTATTTGTTCTCTATTACGTATTATAAAAATAAAGTTTGTGTATGTATAATTAAAATAACAACTTTTTGATGAATGGATATAGCTACAAATGATCAAAAAAAACTTTTTTTATACTTTGTCGATATTTTTATATTATTATATTTTGTCTGTTTGTCCTGGGTAATCTCCAAAACGACTGGACCTATTTTAACGGGAATTTTACTTTTAACTGCCAGATAACCGAAATTATAGCGGTTGACATATTCTATTATATTTGTCCGCGGTTTCGTCCGCATGGCTATTTCCAAAATGGTTGGACCGATTTTCACGGGGTATTCACTGGTAGATAACAGACCTCATAAAAAGTAATTTAAATGAAAGATTATTGCACTTTTAGTTCGTAGAATGACGAGCCTAATGCCACAAGGAATTTTCTTCCAACAAGCTAGCGGTATTATGGAGAAACACATTATATAAGAAAAGTAAAAATATTAAAAAAAAATTAATTCAAATAAATAGGGTAGATACTGATTAGTTAATATTTATGCATACACAACATACACTTACGTATGTATACATACACTCCTATATGAACAATAAAAAGTATACAGACAACAGTTAGATTTTAAAGTAGAGTCAGTGTCTGGAAGTTGACGCGGTAACGTATTCTATAACTGTACGGCAGTTATTGTGAAGAAATTTGAATAGAGTGCAGATTTGTGTTGAGGGACCACGAGGGTTTTGTTGTTAGCACAACAAAGATCACGATTCCGAACCCTTAGTAACATAAATCGTTCCTGCATATATTGTTGAGATCGAGGGTCAACTAGGGGTGTCGAATAACATCTAAGACTAGAGACACTCAAGCCAACCTCATCTGCACGTGGTGCACCCTGCTGAATAACGAACGAGGTAATGGCGAAAGCGGGATTGTAGGATTCGACAGCCTGACTGGGTCGCAACCACCATGCATATGTCGAAAAAGCCCGTCACAGTGTTCCGCTTCTGCGGTTCGCGTTTTGGGATCAGCCTTTGCATATCCAACTTTTCGCAGGCCAACATGACAGCGGCGACCGGCGATGGATAGTGTGTCACTCGGTGGTCGCCATTGTTTTTGGATTGTACTGTGCTTACCATCAGGCACAGTGCAGTTATTTTGCCGTGCTACAATAAAAAAAAATAGGCTATTTTATATATGTGCATTCCAATACCGTAATAAACATTAAACGTACATTCACCCTGTAATAATTAATTACGTTTTAGTAACTTTGTTAATTCGACATATTATATGAGGCTGTTTAGTACCGAAGATAACATTATGTCAACATGAATATACAACGGTAATAGATAAGGAACTGTAATATACCCTATTATTCATTAGAATAGGCAGCCGACTCTCATAACTTATCGCTGACAGATATTACATTTTTAT
Source organism: Antheraea pernyi (assembly GCA_015888305.1). Taxonomy (NCBI): domain Eukaryota; kingdom Metazoa; phylum Arthropoda; class Insecta; order Lepidoptera; family Saturniidae; genus Antheraea; species Antheraea pernyi. The sequence continues at coordinate 409,130 of MU159005.1, forward strand.
CATGTGTCCAAAGAAATAAAAAGTTAAATATGGAAAACCTTTTTTCTTGCTAATATACAATTTTTTCTTGTTGAAATCATTAAATACGCCATATGTCTCGAAAAAAAACCTTGGTAACCCTACCCTATCTTGAACACTTCAGTGTGTTTCAATTACGAGTGAACTAGCTAGAGGGTCATCGAGTGCTAATTATTATTAATATTTTTGTTGTAAATATTTTTATTTTTTTCGAACTGGCTACGCTATTGACCTAGCAAGGTCTTAACAGCTTCACCGGAATACTCGTTGTAAATATCTGATTGATATTATCCAAAACATACATTAATTTCCTTTATATGTACTTATTTATAGATGCAATAAAAATACCTATTCTGTTAAAGCAGTTCTTATTCATATGACATTTAAAAATGACTAATTGAACATACATTCTACTTAATCCAATTAGCAACTTAGCCAACTCGATTTTGAGAAATTACGGGGCATAAGTAATCTGTTGACATTTACTATTTAATTTATATTTTAAATTATATTAACGATATACATTTTAGATTCCTAAATAACCTTTTAAAGATAAATCTGGCATTTCAATTATAATGTCCTTGGGCCGAAATTAATACAAGCTTTGTTCTTTGGGAGGCATAATATACCTACTCTTAAATTACGATAACCATTATTATGTACCTCTGATTTCTTATACTTGTTTACAAACATAGTCCCAGTGAATATATCTATATATTAATACGTGAAGCCTAAACTTTGTATCCCTTTTTAACGGAATTGCGCGAACGGCTGAACGTGAAATTTGGCATAGTTAAAGTTTATATGGAGGAGAAGTGCAGAAAGCTATTTATTTTATATAAAATGCATTAGAAGTACATTAAATTAATTAAAATATGCATTACTCACACTAATGCTTCAATTTTACACAACATATACACACATGTAAATAAAAAAGACAATTTGACATCCGTCAATAAAGAACTTCAAAAAAGGTTGCAATGCTCGACTGTATGTATTATTTTACACTTACGTTCCAATTACCCTTTTTCATTCTACATTCAACAATGATATTATAACATACAACTATTATTATAATATTTATCCCTTTAAAAAATCAATGAACTATGGTCGAATGTCGACCACTGGACGCCCACTAGTTA
>MU159005.1:410679-439608 GCA_015888305.1 Antheraea pernyi
TCAAGCCAACCTCATCTGCACGTGGTGCACCCTGCTGAATAACGAACGAGGTAATGGCGAAAGCGGGATTGTAGGATTCGACAGCCTGACTGGGTCGCAACCACCATGCATATGTCGAAAAAGCCCGTCACAGTGTTCCGCTTCTGCGGTTCGCGTTTTGGGATCAGCCTTTGCATATCCAACTTTTCGCAGGCCAACATGACAGCGGCGACCGGCGATGGATAGTGTGTCACTCGGTGGTCGCCATTGTTTTTGGATTGGACTGTGCTTACCATCAGGCACAGTGCAGTTATTTTGCCGTGCTACAATAAAAAAAAATAGGCTATTTTATATATGTGCATTCCAATACCGTAATAAACATTAAACGTACATTCACCCTGTAATAATTAATTACGTTTTAGTAACTTTGTTAATTCGACATATTATATGAGGCTGTTTAGTACCGAAGATAACATTATGTCAACATGAATATACAACGGTAATAGATAAGGAACTGTAATATACCCTATTATTCATTAGAATAGGCAGCCGACTCTCATAACTTATCGCTGACAGATATTACATTTTTAACCCCAATTCTAATATTAATATACGATCTATTTATAGTGCTTTTACTATGATAACCGTGGTTGCATTATGTATTACTCGAATATTACTCGTGATATGCAGAACCCGTTGAGTATTTAGAAAGCGAATGTTAACTTTTTCACTTATTGATGAGTTATCAGTAATTATCATCTATTAACCTTCATCGTATAATTTTCTTTTATAATTTATTAGTTGTTTTTTTTTTTTTGCGATTGCATATTTTTTACATCCTAGCGCTATACATGATATTTCATTTATATTTATGGATTTAGTTGTAAGTATAAAGTGTTGGGTATAGAGACTGGGGTTGGCTCAAGCCACTCTTCGGACTCAGTTCTAATTGCTTTTCCTAATCGGCACCTATCTTTTATTTTTCATTCTATTGGCTTGCCTGAAGAATATAAAACAGCCTACTAAACAACAACAAATCCATTGTTTAATTGATAATACGACAAGACCGTGCTGGTCATTTTACTACAGTCACAAGTTGCAAAATAATCATGTAGCGTACTGAAAAGAGTTAAAAATTATCTACATTTTGTAAATATCTGATTGATATTATCCAAAACATACATTAATTTCCTTTATATGTACTTATTTATAGATGCAATAAAAATACCTATTCTGTTAAAGCAGTTCTTATTCATATGACATTTAAAAATGACTAATTGAACATACATTCTACTTAATCCAATTAGCAACTTAGCCAACTCGATTTTGAGAAATTACGGGGCATAAGTAATCTGTTGACATTTACTATTTAATTTATATTTTAAATTATATTAACGATATACATTTTAGATTCCTAAATAACCTTTTAAAGATAAATCTGGCATTTCAATTATAATGTCCTTGGGCCGAAATTAATACAAGCTTTGTTCTTTGGGAGGCATAATATACCTACTCTTAAATTACGATAACCATTATTATGTACCTCTGATTTCTTATACTTGTTTACAAACATAGTCCCAGTGAATATATCTATATATTAATACGTGAAGCCTAAACTTTGTATCCCTTTTTAACGGAATTGCGCGAACGGCTGAACGTGAAATTTGGCATAGTTAAAGTTTATATGGGGGAGAAGTGCAGCAAGCTATTTATTTTATATAAAAAATCTTTTTTGAAGTTCTTTATTGACGGATGTCAAATTGTCTTTTTTATTTACATGTGTGTATATGTTGTGTAAAATTGAAGCATTAGTGTGAGTACTCACACTAATGCTTCAATTTTACACAACATATACACACATGTAAATAAAAAAGACAATTTGACATCCGTCAATAAAGAACTTCAAAAAAGATTGCGAAAGAGGTTGCAATGCTCGACTGTATGTATTATTTTACTCTTACGTTCCAATTACCCTTTTTCATTCTATATTCAACAATGATATTAACCCTAATAAAATTAAAAACATAAAAAAATCAATGAACTATGGTCGAATGTCGACCTCTGGGCGCCCACTAGTAATCTCAATTTCACATTACCGAGATCATGCGTCAGATTTATATAAATATCACATATATATTATTACACGTGTGGTATGCAATTAATGGCATAAGTTTAATGAAGTTATAAAACTATCATGCTTTAGTGCAGTCATATGAATCCGATACAAGAACCTAGGGCAAGTAATGTCGACATTCGTGTAAGAATGTATACGATGAATGAAAGATTATTGCACTTTTAGTTCGTAGAATGACGAGCCTAATGCCACAAGGAATTTTCTTCCAACAAGCTAGCGGTATTATGGAGAAACACATTATATAAGAAAAGTAAAAATATTAAAAAAAAATTAATTCAAATAAATAGGGTAGATACTGATTAGTTAATATTTATGCATACACAACATACACTTACGTATGTATACATACACTCCTATATGAACAATAAAAAGTATACAGACAACAGTTAGATTTTAAAGTAGAGTCAGTGTCTGGAAGTTGACGCGGTAACGTATTCTATAACTGTACGGCAGTTATTGTGAAGAAATTTGAATAGAGTACAGATCTGTGTTGAGGGCCCACAAGGGTTTTGTTGTTAGCACAACAAAGATCACGATTCCGAACCCTTAGTAACATAAATCGTTGAGATCGAGGGTCAACTAGGGTGTAAGGGGTGTCGAATAACATCTAAGACTAGAGACAGTCAAGCCAACCTCATCTGCACGTGGTGCACCCTACTGAATAACGAACGAGACAATGGCGAAAGCGGGATTGTAGGATTCGACAGCCTGACTGGGTCGCAACCACCATGCATATGTCGAAAAAGCCCGTCACAGTGTTCCGCTTCTGCGGTTCGCGTTTTGGGATCAGCCTTTGCATATCCAACTTTTCGCAGGCCAACATGACAGCGGCGACCGGCGATGGATAGTGTGTCACTCGGTGGTCGCCATTGTTTTTGGATTGGACTGTGCTTACCATCAGGCACAGTGCAGTTATTTTGCCGTGCTACAATAAAAAAAAATAGGTTATTTTATTCTATTTTATAGGTTATGCATTTTATATATGTGCATTCCAATACCGTAATAAACATTAAACGTACATTCACCCTGTAATAATTAATTACGTTTTAGTAACTTTGTTAATTCGACATATTATATGAGGCTGTTTAGTACCGAAGATAACATTATGTCAACATGAATATACAACGGTAATAGATAAGGAACTGTAATATACCCTATTATTCATTAGAATAGGCAGCCGACTCTCATAACTTATCGCTGACAGATATTATTACATTTTTAACCCCAATTCTAATATTAATATACGATCTATTTATAGTGCTTTTACTATGATAACCGTGGTTGCATTATGTATTACTCGAATATTACTCGTGATATGCAGAACCCGTTGAGTATTTAGAAAGCGAATGTTAACTTTTTCACTTATTGATGAGTTATCAGTAATTATCATCTATTAACCTTCATCGTATAATTTTCTTTTATAATTTATTAGTTGTTTTTTTTTGCGATTGCATATTTTTTACATCCTAGCGCTATACATGATATTTTATTTACATTTATGGATTTAGTTGTAAGTATAAAGTGTTGGGTATAAAGACTGGGGTTGGCTCAAGTCACTCTTCGGACTCAGTTCCAATTGCTTTTCTTAATCGGCACCTATCTTTTATTTTTCATTCTATTGGCTTGCCTGAAGAATATAAAACAGCCTACTAAACAACAACAAATCCATTGTTTAATTGATAATACGACAAGACCGTGCTGGTCATTTTACTACAGTCACAAGTTGCAAAATAATCATGTTGCGTACTGAAAAGAGTTAAAAATTATCTACATTTCTGTACAAAAACAAAGAACATTTAAAACCATTATAATAGAAGTTAACAAATCGGTTATGAGTGCCCGACGAAATTTTTAAGTAGTATGTATATTCTTTGTAGGGCGCTATTTTACTAGCTGATACTCGCGATAAGGTAAATCGGTTTTTTTTCAAAAACAATTCTATTCATTACGATTGTATTCGATTCAATAAACAATGTCTGAAAACTACACAAAATAAACGATAGTATAGACTGATAATGCTATAAGTTAGTTAAGTTTCTGTCTCACAGCTTATACTAATTAACCGTTATGATTACTGCTTTTCCTACCTTGTGCTAGCGGGATATTAATAATAGTGCAAAGATTTTTAGTATCATAGCGTCTGGCACGGTTAATTCATACCTATTTATTACGTACCTACTTATAAATAATGCAGACTGCGTGTGACCTTATCGAGTTTTGGGTCACTAGTTCACCTTTTATGTCATAACGGGAGACCCACGTGTACAGTACTTAGATGTCTCAGATTGTTTTTATTATAAGACTAGCAGTGCCCGCGACTCCGTCAGCGTGGAACCTAATGTAAAAAAACAGTAACTAAGAAAACCATTTGAATGTAATGTCTACTTTTTATCGTCATTATAATTACAATAACTTGAGGTTTTATCGTATTCGTAGTACATTAGCAGTGACGCGTGTTCAAACAAACAGACAAATTTCACATTACCGAGATCATGCGTCAGATTTATATAAATATCACATATATATTATTACACGTGTGGTATGCAATTAATGGCATAAGTTTAATGAAGTTATAAAACTATCATGCTTTAGTGCAGTCATATGAATCCGATACAAGAACCTAGGGCAAGTAATGTCGACATTCGTGTAAGAATGTATACGATGAATGAAAGATTATTGCACTTTTAGTTCGTAGAATGACGAGCCTAATGCCACAAGGAATTTTCTTCCAACAAGCTAGCGGTATTATGGAGAAACACATTATATAAGAAAAGTAAAAATATTAAAAAAAAATTAATTCAAATAAATAGGGTAGATACTGATTAGTTAATATCAAACTAGCCGTATTATGGAGAAACACATTATATAAGAAAAGTAAAAATATTAAAAAAAAAAAAAATTCAAATAAATAGGGTAGATACTGATTAGTTAATATTTATGCATACACAACATACACTTACGTATGTATACATACACTCCTATATGAACAATAAAAAGTATACAGACAACAGTTAGATTTTAAAGTAGAGTCAGTGTCTGGAAGTTGACGCGGTAACGTATTCTATAACTGTACGGCAGTTATTGTGAAGAAATTTGAATAGAGTACAGATCTGTGTTGAGGGCCCACAAGGGTTTTGTTGTTAGCACAACAAAGATCACGATTCCGAACCCTTAGTAACATAAATCGTTGAAAGAAATTTGAATAGAGTACAGATCTGTGTTGAGGGCCCACAAGGGTTTTGTTGTTAGCACAACAAAGATCACGATTCCGAACCCTTAGTAACATAAATCGTTGAGATCGAGGGTCAACTAGGGTGTAAGGGGTGTCGAATAACATCTAAGACTAGAGACAGTCAAGCCAACCTCATCTGCACGTGGTGCACCCTACTGAATAACGAACGAGACAATGGCGAAAGCGGGATTGTAGGATTCGACAGCCTGACTGGGTCGCAACCACCATGCATATGTCGAAAAAGCCCGTCACAGTGTTCCGCTTCTGCGGTTCGCGTTTTGGGATCAGCCTTTGCATATCCAACTTTTCGCAGGCCAACATGACAGCGGCGACCGGCGATGGATAGTGTGTCACTCGGTGGTCGCCATTGTTTTTGGATTGGACTGTGCTTACCATCAGGCACAGTGCAGTTATTTTGCCGTGCTACAATAAAAAAAAATAGGTTATTTTATTCTATTTTATAGGTTATGCATTTTATATATGTGCATTCCAATACCGTAATAAACATTAAACGTACATTCACCCTGTAATAATTAATTACGTTTTAGTAACTTTGTTAATTCGACATATTATATGAGGCTGTTTAGTACCGAAGATAACATTATGTCAACATGAATATACAACGGTAATAGATAAGGAACTGTAATATACCCTATTATTCATTAGAATAGGCAGCCGACTCTCATAACTTATCGCTGACAGATATTATTACATTTTTAACCCCAATTCTAATATTAATATACGATCTATTTATAGTGCTTTTACTATGATAACCGTGGTTGCATTATGTATTACTCGAATATTACTCGTGATATGCAGAACCCGTTGAGTATTTAGAAAGCGAATGTTAACTTTTTCACTTATTGATGAGTTATCAGTAATTATCATCTATTAACCTTCATCGTATAATTTTCTTTTATAATTTATTAGTTGTTTTTTTTTGCGATTGCATATTTTTTACATCCTAGCGCTATACATGATATTTTATTTACATTTATGGATTTAGTTGTAAGTATAAAGTGTTGGGTATAGAGACTGGGGTTGGCTCAAGCCACTCTTCGGACTCAGTTCTAATTGCTTTTCCTAATCGGCACCTATCTTTTATTTTTCATTCTATTGGCTTGCCTGAAGAATATAAAACAGCCTACTAAACAACAACAAATCCATTGTTTAATTGATAATACGACAAGACCGTGCTGGTCATTTTACTACAGTCACAAGTTGCAAAATAATCATGTTGCGTACTGAAAAGAGTTAAAAATTATCTACATTGTACAAAAACAAAGAACATTTAAAACCATTATAATAGAAGTTAACAAATCGGTTATGAGTGCCCGACGAAATTTTTAAGTAGTATGTATATTCTTTGTAGGGCGCTATTTTACTAGCTGATACTCGCGATAAGGTAAATCGGTTTTTTTTCAAAAACAATTCTATTCATTACGATTGTATTCGATTCAATAAACAATGTCTGAAAACTACACAAAATAAACGATAGTATAGACTGATAATGCTATAAGTTAGTTAAGTTTCTGTCTCACAGCTTATACTAATTAACCGTTATGATTACTGCTTTTCCTACCTTGTGCTAGCGGGATATTAATAATAGTGCAAAGATTTTTAGTATCATAGCGTCTGGCACGGTTAATTCATACCTATTTATTACGTACCTACTTATAAATAATGCAGACTGCGTGTGACCTTATCGAGTTTTGGGTCACTACCTCAAGTTATTGTAATTATAATGACGATAAAAAGTAGACATTACATTCAAATGATTTTCTTAGTTACTGTTTTTTTACATTAGGTTCCACGCTGACGGAGTCGCGGGCACTGCTAGTCTCATTTGAATGTAATGTCTACTTTTTATCGTCATTATAATTACAATAACTTGAGGTTTTATCGTATTCGTAGTACATTAGCAGTGACGCGTGTTCAAACAAACAGACAGACAGACATAAATTTCTAAAAATAAAATGAAAATTGAAATGTATTTTGTTACTTATTATTCCTACTAGTCCTAATATACTTCTATTATTACAAATAAACATAAAAATATACACTTCATTAATTCTATAAACATTTTTTATAACTTGCTTTATTACGTAAATTTTGATTGTATATATAATAATTACAGTTATATAATTCCGTAGTATATTATTATTTTTATTTCTTTGTCTGACTACGCTATTGACCAAGCGAAGTCTTAACAGCTTCACCGGACTACTAATTTTAATATATCTTTTAAGGTTTAGCTAGCATTAGCATTAGCTGCTGTGGGGGACGGCTGCTGAGGTAGACACCATATTTTTATTACAAAAACGGGCAGTTCGAGCAATATAATATAATAAGGGACCTTGCGAATCATTAAAAACTAAGTTCCACGAATTCGATATCTTAACACTACCCTCCCAATACATTTTTGATAATTTAATGTGTGTCCGTAAAAACTGTGAAAAACTGCGTTTTGTAAAAAAGATCGGCATGGTCTAAATACTAGAGACTTTAACAAACTGGTCGTCCCATGTTTCAGACTTAGCAAAACCAATAATAGTTTCTTATATGTTAGGTTTTATAATAAAGTTCCAAAACATATTACCGATTTGCCGGACTGTATATTTAAATGCCACGTCAAGCGGGTTTTGTTGTCAAAAGGCTATTATAGAGTGGTTCAATATGTAAACGATGGTGATGTCTGGAATTGACTCCTCTCTGTGCATTAACTAAAAACGATTGTATGATGTATTGGAAATATATATGTTAAAAAGATGTATCCGATCTAGTTTCTTGCCGGTTCTTCTTGATGACTGGGTAGTTTTCCGAACCGGTGGTAGTTTTGACATCCATAAGTGCCTTATTAAGGCCTAAACTGAATAAAGTATTTTTGATTTGATTTAATTGACAAGTAAGCGCTTGGAAAATAAATAATTGCTTGATTGCAATATTTAAAAAAAAAGGAATTGATAGCAGGAATTTTTTTGTACTTATTTACAGGTATATCTTTCTCAAATGAGATATTTAAATATATATAATAATAATTTAAATAATTATATATAAAAATCATCAGAAAGTCATTTTGTAAGTGTTAGTAATAACCGTATCCTTTGTTTAAAGTTTAGTAGAATAAGTTTGGCGACTAACGTTTTATACCATTTATTACTATTATTATTAATTATCATTCAATCTATTAACACAGGCATGTGTGAGCCAAGTGAATTTTATTTGAGTTTTCCCCCCAACTATCTTGTTTGTATTCGTTCAACAGCTTATTTATTACATCAGACTTGTAATATGAATAAAGATGTTATGAATAAACTTGTTATGAATACGAATAGTATTATTAGATGATCTAAAATAAAAATAAAATGTATTTAGAGTTGCCTTGTTTTGTTGTGATTAGTCTATAGAATATTCGGTTATCAAAATCATGCAAATTTGTATTTGTAAACCTTTTTAAATGATTAAGTATTTATGACTTTTCGCACGGATGTACTAAAGAAGAAAATCTTCTCTTTACATTACGTAAATGTAGTGAATTAAAATGGCATCTGAACAATTAAACGCCAACCTGTCAAATTTCTAATATTCCGTCTCACTTGTCAAATTTCTGAACTTTAGTCTTCCCTCTCATTTGCCAAATTTCTGAATTATAGTCTACCGTCTCACTTGTTAAATTTCTGAACATTAGTCTTCCGTCTCACTTATCAGATTTCTGAACTTTAGTCTTCCCTTTCATTTGTCAAATTTCTGAATTTTAGTCTTCCATCTCATTTGTAAAATTTCTGAATTTTAGTCTACCGTCTCACTTGTCAAATTTCTGAACTTCAGTCTTCCGTCTCACTTGTCACAATTCTAAACTTTAGTCTTCCGTTCCATTCCCCATGTCCTTTTTTAAAGGAGTTTTTTTTAATCCAAATTGTTGACTTTTTCCTACGATTATTTAATCTTTTCTGTCATACAGACCTGGTTCTGACAGTTACATACAACAAACAATTGGTCTACAGTGGTGTATAAGTTTCATCGTTTTGAAGTGATGCGTTTACATACAAATATCTAAACGTTCGGTTCTCATTATCGGCTTTTTACGATTTGCTTAGATTCTAGAGGGTCCAAGTAAATTTCAGGTTCGGATTCCACAGATCAAATTACATAGAAATACTCCTCGATCTGGCTTTATAAATATTTTTCATAATCATAATCGCAATTTTTGTGCTATTTTGGTGTTATTCAAGAATTTTTAGCAATTTACTGATATATAAAACGGCTCATCGCCCAAATAAACTTCAGATTCGGATTCAGCATATATAAATACACGAAAATCAATATTCGTCTAGTTCACGATTTTTTTCATAACCAAAAAACCTAATTTTCGCTATTTCTTACGGTTTTTTGCAATTTACTCGGCATTTTGATGGTGTGCGGTCGAAAGCGACTCCAGCTTCGCATTCAGCGGGTCGAAATACATTCCGGTAGGAAGGTGACGTCAAATGTACAAACCACTTCTTTTTGTGTGCCGATGTTTTTTATTCATATTAGATTACTAAGAACGATACCTATCACTGCACCGGGCCGCGCCTTAAGTCCAGGCTCAAAGCACAAAGCTCGTAAATTGAACGGGATAAATTCTATGACAGACACAATATTTTCTTTTTCTTAATTTTCTTATTTACTTATAATATTCGTACGCTACATATTTTTATTAAATATTCTTTATATAACTATTATATTGTATGTTTATCCGGATCATTATACATTATACAATTAATTTTAAGATTTAAAAAATGTATGTACGTGTTTTTCAAATTATATATACCCAATCAAAGATTTTAGATGACTATAATATATTCTATTACTTACATGTTGTATAAAGGGAAGTGATCAACTCGGTCACAGTAAGGGATTTGTTCATTGTTGATATCCAGGTAACGAGTTTTACGTATGACATAATATATGTAATATAAACTAGTAGAATAACTTATGGAACTACGAACTACTAGCATTGATATAACTATACTAAAGAGTAAAGAAAAATATAATAAGAAATGTTTAACTTTTATCTCCATTAAATGTTATTTAGTAGAAAATTACTAAATAAGTTAGTTAGTTACCTCTAATAGAATTCGAATCCTATGTTATTGATTTTGCCTATGGTTGATAGTATATTAAATTAGTAAAATTTTCATAATTGTGGCGTTCACATTGTCATAAGGTTATTTGTCTTGTCGTGAAAGTAAAAATATTATCCTATACAAGTATACTTTTTCAGTTCGTGTTTACACGTACAGATCGATCAAAAAACACTTCATTAATTCTATAAACATTTTTTATAACTTGCTTTATTACGTAAAATATGATTGTATATATAATGATTACAGTTATATAATTCCGTAGTACATTATTTTTTTTTTTTGTCTGACTACGCTATTGACCAAGCGAGGACTTAACAGCTTCACCGGACTACTAATTTTAATATATCTTTTAAGGTTTAGCTAGCATTAGCATTAGCTGCTGTGGGGGACGGCTGCTGAGGTAGACACCATATTTTTATTACAAAAACGGGCAGTTCGAGCAATATAATATAATAAGGGACCTTGCGAATCATTAAAAACTAAGTTCCACGAATTTGATATCTTAACACTGCCCTCCCAATACACTTTTGATAATTTAATGTGTGTTCGTAAAAACAGTGAAAAACTGCGTTTTGTAAAAGACCGGCATTGCCTAAATACTAGAGACTTTAACAAACTGGTCGTCCTATGTTTCAGACTTAGCAAAACCAATAATAGTTTCTTATGTGTTAGGTTTTATAATAAAGTTCCAAAACATATTACCGATTTGCCGGACTGTATATTTAAGCGCCACGTCAAGCGTGTTTTGGTGTCAAAAGGCTATTATACAATGGATCAATATGTGAACGATGGTGATGTCTGGAATTGACTCCTCTCTGTGCATTCACTAAAAGCGATTGTATGATGTATTGGAAATATATATGTTAAAAAGATGTATCCGATCTAGTTTCTTGCCGGTTCTTCTTGATGACTGGGTAGTTTTCCGAACCGGTGGTAGTTTTGACATCCATAAGTGCCTTATTAAGGCCTAAACTGAATAAAGTATTTTTGATTTGATTTAATTGACAAGTAAACGCTTGGAATTTTTTTTTTTTTTTAATTTATTAAGGCCACTGGATACAAGTCCTTTAAGCCTCTTGGAAAATAAATAATTGCTTGATTGCAATATTTAAAAACAAAACGAAATTGATACCAGGAATTTTTTTGTACTTATTTACAGGTATATCTTTCTCAAATGAGATATTTAAATATATATAATAATAATTTAAATAATTATATATAAAAATCATCAGAAAGTCATTTTGTAAGTGTTAGTAATAACCGTATCCTTTGTTTAAAGTTTAGTAGAATAAGTTTGGCGACTAACGTTTTATACCATTTATTACTATTATTATTAATTATCATTCAATCTATTAACACAGGCATGTGTGAGCCAAGTGAATTTTATTTGAGTTTTCCCCCCAACTATCTTGTTTGTATTCGTTCAACAGCTTATTTATTACATCAGACTTGTAATATGAATAAAGATGTTATGAATAAACTTGTTATGAATACGAATAGTATTATTAGATGATCTAAAATAAAAATAAAATGTATTTAGAGTTGCCTTGTTTTGTTGTGATTAGTCTATAGAATATTCGGTTATCAAAATCATGCAAATTTGTATTTGTAAACCTTTTTAAATGATTAAGTATTTATGACTTTTCGCACGGATGTACTAAAGAAGAAAATCTTCTCTTTACATTACGTAAATGTAGTGAATTAAAATGGCATCTGAACAATTAAACGCCAACCTGTCAAATTTCTAATATTCCGTCTCACTTGTCAAATTTCTGAACTTTAGTCTTCCCTCTCATTTGCCAAATTTCTGAATTATAGTCTACCGTCTCACTTGTTAAATTTCTGAACATTAGTCTTCCGTCTCACTTATCAGATTTCTGAACTTTAGTCTTCCCTTTCATTTGTCAAATTTCTGAATTTTAGTCTTCCATCTCATTTGTAAAATTTCTGAATTTTAGTCTACCGTCTCACTTGTCAAATTTCTGAACTTCAGTCTTCCGTCTCACTTGTCACAATTCTAAACTTTAGTCTTCCGTTCCATTCCCCATGTCCTTTTTTAAAGGAGTTTTTTTTAATCCAAATTGTTGACTTTTTCCTACGATTATTTAATCTTTTCTGTCATACAGACCTGGTTCTGACAGTTACATACAACAAACAATTGGTCTACAGTTGTGTATAAGTTTCATCGTTTTGAAGTGATGCGTTTACATACAAATATCTAAACGTTCGGTTCTCATTATCGGCTTTTTACGATTTGCTTAGATTCTAGAGGGTCCAAGTAAATTTCAGGTTCGGATTCCACAGATCAAATTACATAGAAATACTCCTCGATCTGGCTTTATAAATATTTTTCATAATCATAATCGCAATTTTTGTGCTATTTTGGTGTTATTCAAGAATTTTTAGCAATTTACTGATATATAAAACGGCTCATCGCCCAAATAAACTTCAGATTCGGATTCAGCATATATAAATACACGAAAATCAATATTCGTCTAGTTCACGATTTTTTTCATAACCAAAAAACCTAATTTTCGCTATTTCTTACGGTTTTTTGCAATTTACTCGGCATTTTGATGGTGTGCGGTCGAAAGCGACTCCAGCTTCGCATTCAGCGGGTCGAAATACATTCCGGTAGGTAGGTGACGTCAAATGTACAAACCACTTCTTTTTGTGTGCCGATGTTTTTTATTCATATTAGATTACTAAGAACGATACCTATCACTGCACCGGGCCGCGCTTAAGTCCAGGCCAAAGCACAAAGCTCGTAAATTGAACAGGATAAACTCTATGACAGACGCAATATTTTCTTTTTCTTAATTTTCTTATTTACTTATAATATTCGTACGCTACATATTTTTATTAAATATTCTTTATATAACTATTATATTGTATGTTTATCCGGATCATTATAATATGACAATTAATTTTAAGATTTAAAAAATGTGTGTTTGTCAAATTATATATACCCAATCAAAGATATTAAATGACTATATATTCTCTTACTTACATGTTGTATAAAGGGAAGTGATCAACTCGGTCACAGTAAGGGATTTGTTCATTGTTGATATCCAGGTAACGAGTTTTACGTATGACATAATATATGTAATATAAACTAGTAGAATAACTTATGGAACTACGAACTACTAGCATTGATATAACTATTATACACTAAAGAGTAAAGAAAAATTTAATAAGAAATGTTTAACTTTTATCTCCATTAAATGTTATTTAGTAGAAAATTACTAAATAAGTTAGTTAGTTACCTCTAATAGAATTCGAATCCTATGTGATTGATTTTGCCTATGGTTGATAGTATATTAAATTAGTAAAATTTTCATAATTGTGGCGTTCACATTGTCATAAGGTTATTTGTCTTGTCGTGAAAGTAAAAATATTATCCTATACAAGTATACTTTTTCAGTTCGTGTTTACACGTACAGATAGATCATACCCAATTATTATGATGTTTTATTTTTATTTTCCGTCAATCAGAATATCACTGTGGTTAGAAACTCGTATCTATATAGGTGAATACAAAAAAATATCTTTTGTTCCTTAATCACGTAATTAATTGACAAAATATTCATGAACATTAAAATATTTTGAAAGAAAAATAAATTTATAAGAGACTTGCACCGAAACTAACTGTTATTAATTCACAACATAATTACAAATCCAAATTATTCTTATTGGTGTCTAGTTGGTAAATGAACTTCTGAGCACGATGAATTAGCATGAACGCAAATTTAATTATGAACATCTGAAAATAATACAAGAGGCGATGGGTGTCCTAATGTTGAATTTCAGAAGAATAACATTTCATAAACGATAACTATGCTTAATTAACAGGATGATGAAACAGCTCACAGTTCAAAAATTCCACTTACCTAGTTCAGCATAACACAGTGCTCCGATCATTGAAAGAAATCCTGACAGTACCCAAACTATGAGCGCCATTCCTTTGGATCCAGCATGTTTTAACGCTAAATTTGGAGATACGAATATACCGGCCCCAACGATCACTCCAACGATGATCGCCACACCATTCAATAAGCTCAATTCCTTCTTCAACCGTACACCTTCACTTGATATCTTATCATTTTCACTAATATCCTCTAACACAGACTCCATAGGTTTAGGAGCGAGACCCTCTATATCGGTTACTTTAGCCATTTTATACGTCTTTTTTTTTTAATTATAATAACCCAGAACGCAATATAATCAAACTGAATGCTGTTACTTTTAAAATAAAATAACTTGAAATACAGTTAACAATAAAAAAAACTACATTAAATTTTCTTTTCAAATTCTATAGCACCATCATGCAAACATTGCGTCACTCTGCGGAATAAGCTGCGGCGGGAAACACCACGTGTAGTTCCTTCACTATGAAACACCCATTGATTGATAAAATTGTGGTAAACTATATATGTATAGTTGATAACACGCACGAACAATAATTATTACTAACGCATAATATTTTCAAACGTTTTGTTCTAGGTTAAAATATTCAAAACATTTTATGTCACCTCGTATCCTTGTTAAACCGGTATTGATTGTTATAATGTTAATTTAATTGTGTTATGATCAAAGACAAATAATATATATTTATAATATTTAAGTAGATATTCTATGTTCCGATCGCGATCGTAACCATATGGTATCGAAGACCGCGGAGCGCACACGTCTGGCCTTGCGACCGTTTACTTTACTATTCACTTATGTACCTTGCAAGTTAACTACGGGCATGGCAGCCTACTACATCCCAGCTTCAATTCTAGAACGGTGCTAAATTTGCGTGATGGATGAACGATTTTGAGCCTTCAGTCATTGGAACATGGTCGTTTTCTGATTATAATGATGTATCAATTCACTGCCAAGATCTTTGTAACTGGTTTTTTAGATATCTCGATCCTCTCATCCAATAGAACACGTGTAGATTTAACATACATTTTTGTAAACTATAAATGACACCTTGATAGACTGACATAAATTTACAATATGCGAGATGAATAGAGTCCGTTGACCGACTATCAGGCGAATAGTATCTTGGGATAAGCAGGATATGAACAATTCATTTGAAGTCAACTCACCGTACAGAGGTCAATGACAGTGGTGTAGTTTGATGATGTCTGTCAATACTTAATTGAATATAATACAAACGACTGACAATTTTACCTTCAAAATTTACATGCGAATTATCGGCACTTGTATAATTTTATTATATACTTCTGGTATTTGTGGATGAATTTGAAATAATTTAATATGGTGGATAACGGATACTTGTGATTTAAGTACGGCGATATAGTTAAAAATTTGACTTTTTTTCTTGGAATGAAAGTAGCAAACTGTGTCCGTCTATTGTTAAGCATCCCTTAGAATGCATCATGGTAATAAAATGTAGCTAAAACTAAATAAGATTTCAGATATATTTGATGTTACAGATAAAAGCTTAGTTTGTCAGCGCTTTGACCGTCACAAGCTCAAACCTATCTTATCTCTTTATACTCCCCGATAACATATTTATATTATTATTATATTTCTTGTTTATTTATTTTTTTCGTTCCCGGTTTATTTACTCCGTTATGATAATATAATTTTATGATATACTAAAACTGCACTGACCCGTTCGATTATCGTTATGGCTAAATAAAATTTAATGGGTCTGTTTATAGACTTTAACAGTTTGGTCTTCTGTAGACCTCATAAAATGCGAACAGTTCACAAATATACATAATTTAAATAGATGAAAAACCAAACCATATCGCTAAAATGAGAGAAAAACAAAAAAATGGAGTCTCACTAACCGAGTAGACCTCGTCTACAAGAAAATTAACTTAATTAAAATAGAGGAATCAAATTAATTTAATAAAATAAAAATAATATAACAATACACAGATATATCCGAAAGATATTACGTGTATGTAACATGGATTAGAAGAAGTATGCATGTGGTTTGACATTAGATTGTTTCCAATTTTGACTATATTTTGATTTTTTTCAATTATTCTATTTGTACCCAAAAATGTTAAAAATAGATAAGTGCTAACAAATTAAATGCATGTACTAATGAATTCAGTTATTACTTAAGAGTTCGTTCATAAAAAGGTATGACTGAACGAACCATGATAAATTATTTCGAATACCTATACAGGGACCATTTTGATTTATAATATTATTGATTGCTACCAAGATACATGCTCTGCCTAGTTTTGAAGTCATTGTAAAAATGTGTACAAGATGTAAATGTTAATAGAATAAATTTAAAATTGAAAAACAAAAAATACTGGCAAACTGAGATGGATAGTAAAAAAATCGTCTCAATAAGAAAACACTTGGGTTTATCAACTTTTATGACGACCGATCAAACATTTTAGGAATTTATCGGGCACAGATTTTTTTTTTATTGTAGCCTGGCAAAATCACTGCACTGTGTGTGATGGTAAGCACAGTACAATCCAAAAACAATGGCGACCACCGAGTGACACAGTATCCATCGCCGGTCGCCGTTGTCATGCCGGCCTGCTAAAGGCTAGATATGCACAGGCTGATCCCGAAACGCGACCAGCAGAAGCGAATCAATATGAAGGGCTTTTTCGCCAAGTACATGGTGGTTGTGATCCAGTCAGGCTGTAAAACCCTACCACCCCGCTTTCGCCATTGCCTCGTTAGTTATTCGACAGGTTGCACCACATGCAGGTGAGGTTGGCTTGGATGTCTCAAGTCTTAGATGTTATTTGACACTCCTTACACCCTCGACATGTACCAACATTGTTGTATACAGATAGTCAATAACGTTTATGAACTTATATAAATTTTATAACCTCGTGAATTAATTTCTTTAAATAACCAAGTTCTTTAATCATCATCATCTTCTTCTTACCATTATCCCACCTTAGTGGGATCGGCACAGCATGTATTCCTTTTCCCTCTTGCCTATCAGATGTCATCTCAATATTCACACCTTTTACACGCATATCATAACCATGTTCTTTAATATTAAACATATAATAAATTTTAAATATGTAAATAAAAAAGCTTTTAACAATATAAAGTCACTTGTAATTATGTAACAAAATAAACATATGTTATAACAATTCTTTCAGGAACATTCTGGAGCAGATTTAGTTTGTTTCATATTTAAATATCCTCGCAGTGCCATCATCTGAAGAGGTCAATATTAGATTTTGTTTTGCATTATAACACATATCTAATATCTCAGACCTATGACCAGTTAGGGTGTGACTTCTTTCACCAGTTAAACTGTCATAGATACAAATCGTTCCATCTAGACATGCTGTAATTAGGCGATCTTTTACCCACAACATCTTAGTTACACCACCGACTTCATCGTCAGATTTAGCACATTGATGACGAACCATTTGTCTTGCAACATCCCATATACTTACAGCGCCAGTTAGGGTACCTAAAAATAAATAATATGTTACAAATAATAGAAATTGATTCTACACCTTTGGCCTGACATGCCTTTACAGCTTCATCGGAGTACTAGAAACATAGTTTTTTAAAACTGATTGTAGAAAGACACATTGAGGTACTGTAATTAATATTAGGGACAGTGGACCCCAAAAATTGGGTGACTTTATTTTTTTTTTTTTTATTGTAGCTCAGCAAAGTGACTGCTCTGTGCCTGATGGTGACCACAGTACAATCCAAAAACAATGGCAACTACCGAGAGATGCGTTATCCCGGTTGCCGCTGTCATGCCGGCCTGCGTGAGCGAACAACCTCCGTCCGTGTCCAGAGGTGACCAGTGTTAATCATCTCACCGGTACTCGAGCCACGGCGAAAGTCATTCACTACTGGATATGCATGAGCTGATCCCGAAACGCGACGCGCAGAACGAAACACTATTACGGGCTTTTTCGCTACATGCATGGTGGTCGCGATCCAGTCGGGCTTTAAAACCCTACCACCCCGCAAACTACATAACTACATAAGGAGGTAGGTCTATCGATAGTCAAAAGCTTCGTGACCGCCTGCAAACTTTTCTGTAACCACATAAACATGAGTTGATCCAGAAACAAGGCAAATCAAACAATCATTATGTGCATGGTGGTAACCATCCCGTGGTGCACAGACACCTTTTCACCTCTCTTTATTTCTAGATATCTATCATGTGCACCCAAAACATGGCATGCCTAAGTATACCACTAAATCCAGTGTTATTTGATGTATGATCAAGATCCACTCAGACATAATTGTCATATTCATAACCCATTGTATACTCTGCAGCTCATGTGACTAATGAAGCAGTAATGTAGCAAATACGAACAGATAGAAATATAGCAAACTGCAATCCTCATAGGATGATGATGTATGGAGAAGTAGATTATGACCAAAAATTATTTATTGGTTAAAGTGAAAATGAAAGCTTATTTATATAAATCTCAAACAAAGACTACAGAATAATATTTAAGAGAGACTAATAAATATATATACTATTTCAATGATAGGATATGCAATAATCATAATAATCTCTATATAACAGCTATAATAACTAAAATAATGGTACTATTATTGAAGGTAAATGATAAATAACCGTAAACTTTTAGTTACATAAAGTTTCAATTATTATGGTATTATTAAAAAACTTAGTAAAAATAAACATAAATCGAGCTGAAAAGAATCCTAACCATGAAATTGATTAATTATTTTTAGAATTATTAATATTGGTTTTTTGAAAATATATGAGAGAATAATATATTATTTAATTTGTAAAAGCTATGTATGGATTGTTTTATATATTTTTTATTTTATGTATAACATATATTAAAATTGACTTAAGATCACCAAAAATAAAATGTTTATTTGAATACATTAGATATACCGTCTACTTTTTTATCTCAAGCATGAACTTCACCATTTAACCATATTTCAAAATACTATCCTGTATAATTAAAATATAAAAAACCATTAAAGATGGAACATTTCTGGTATCAAAAGTGAGTGGGTATATAATTGTTGTGTCATGTAATTTATACAAAATTATTCAGCTAAAATGCATATAGCAATTAATTTTTGTAGAGTAAAAAATAAAGTACATTACCCAAAGCCAAAAATCCTGTTTGTGGTTCCTTCTGGAATGCAACTGTTTCCAAGTCATTATCTGATTGAAATTGAGCCACAACTTTCCCATTGTTTGCTGTTGTCACAACTACATTTCCTGTTGAAATTACATAAAGTAATTAACATTTTGTTTTTATCAAATATGAATTTTAAAATGCAGTACACTTTTCTATAGGAATTACCTGTGATTGGATTTATTAATTTCAAAACATTCAAAACTAATGTATAATCTCTGTTTGTGTAACAAAAAATAGCCAGATTGTAAATTAATATTTATATCAGTTGTAACTACTGTGTAAACTCTTTATAACGAAAAACTTTATATAATACAAGAAATGCATGAGATACTTAAAACAAATATTAGCGGAATATATGTGTTTAGAGTAATTTACCTATTGATAGTAATAAAATTAGAAATTATTTAATTATACGAATGGGTCAGCTCACCCGAGCTACTACCACCCGACCCACAGAAACACCAATGCGAAGTAAAAGTGCTTGCATTGAAGCAATTCGTTCGGTCAGCAAAAATGTTGGAGGCCCACCTTCTGTCTCCCTCTACTTCCTTACCTTCCCCCCAAACACAGGCTGGCAACGCAATTGTGACTCCCCGGATGTTGCTAGTGTCTATGGACTGTGGTGATCACTTAATATGAACACATAACAAATTCGTTTGCTTCTGATGATATAAAAAAAAGGAAACTCTTTATAATGAAAAGTAATGCTTGGTCCCATGAAATATGTTATAAAGAGTATGTATTTTATAATCAAATAATTACTGAATTATTACAATTTGACCAGCATCAATATAAAACATTCATTAAATAGAAATAGTACAATATTTTCCAATTACCATCTGTAGATATGGAAGCAACCACACTATCATCAGGGTGAATATCAAGTGCAGTAACTCCAATTTCATGTACCCCTCCTGATACTTGGTGTAATACTGTTGATGTTTTAATATCCCATATTTTAACAATTCCATCCTCATAACCCACTGCTAGTCGGACTCCATCATGAAAAAGCTGAAAATTTAAACAAAAAAAGATCTATGAAATAGAAAGGTACTACTGAATAAACCAACTATTCAATATAACTGTCTATTACCAGAAAGTTTAGGTATTTCTTTTTGTTAGTTATAATTATCTATTGTTAATTTACAAACCTTTTGCTCAGTAACAGAGTAACTGGAATATTAAGTAAAGTTAATCTAATAAGTATTCATTTGTTGTTTACGTATATGGGAGCCTAAAAATTGGAAAAATGAAAGAGTTTGAAATTGGTGGGGTGGTAGGGTTTTACAGTCCGACTGGATCGCAATCACCATGTATATGGCGAAAAATCCCGTCATAGTGATTCGCTTCCGCGGATCGTGTTTTGGGATCAGCGTGTGCATATCCAGTTTTTACAGGCTGGCATGACAGTGGTGACCGGCGATGGATAGATTCTCGCTCTGTGGTCACCATTGTTTTTGGATTGTACTGTGCTTACCATCAGGCATAGTGCAGTCATTTTGCCGTGCAACAATAAAAAAAAAAAAAAGAATATTAGTAAACTTTTAAAAAAATGTTAGACTTTATTTAACAGGTCAAAGTTATTTAAATACAAAATCTATTCTATCTTTCTTGAACAGTTACCATGTTGTACAGTGGTCTGTCTCTGTAGTTGAGGTTGTAAATTGTGATGAAATTTAGCGTACCCCCAAAAATGAAGTAACAAGAGGTCTAGGTAAAAGTAAAACATATTTGAAATATATCTTAACAAATATACAAATGTATTTAACGTTGCTCAATGTTTTAAAACATTTTCTATACTTAATATTATAAAGAGGTAGTTTGTGACATTGTAGGGGGTAATCTCAGGAACTACTGGTCCGATTTGAAAAATTCTTTCAGTTTTATATAGCTCATTTATCAAGAAAGGTTATGAGCTATATATCATCACACTAAGACCAATAGGAGCGGAGCACCAATGAAAAATGTTTCAAAATCTGGGATTTTTTCTGTTGAGAGCTTTCTATGTTATCATTAGCACAAAGTAACTATTCTATGCGGGCAAAGTCGCAGGCAAAGTCTAATATTAAATAAACTTGTGATAACTCACCTTTGCACATTCTACTTTACTACTATGACCTGTTAAAATTTTTGTCTCCCCTGAAGGTATTTTAAATATATAAATAAGCCCTGTCATTGATCCGCATATCAGGACTCTGGCTCCAAAGTGCCACAACCCAAAACACAATTCATCTTCATCATATTCAAAAACAAGTGACCAAGGTGTTGTTTCCTCTGAATTACATTTCCATACTTTGATTACACCACTCATATCTGCTGTAGCTAAATACGCACCGTCAAAACTAAATCCAACAAATATGACGGAGTCCTTATGACCAGAACATTCCATAACCTCTTGCCCTGTTTCCACAGCCCATACAAATGCTTTATCGTCCTCTCCTCCGGTAGCGACTAATTTACCGTCTGGATGGAAATCACAACAAAACACGGACCCAACATGTTTTCTGAGCACTAAAACCGCGTGGTCTTCAGCTGGTTCCATCATGGATTCTTCGTCTACAACTTCTTCCATAAAGTCGTCGAAATCGCCTTCCAGAGGTTCCATTTCATCAAGGTATACAATACCTTCATCGTCCATGCCTATATCATCATCTCCGTTCAAGGAAGAAGGCGGTGTGTCTGTACGCATTGTTTACAATTACAAATTTCAATATGTAGTTGTGCCAGTTTAGATAAATAGAAAGTTTAATATTTTTTAATGTGATTCTCTTACGTTGCCACAGGTTATAAGAGTATACTAGTAATTCATTACAAGTTTATATATTACTATAATAATATTTTATCACGCTACAACAAATATGAACACCTATAAAATTGACATTTGATAGACAAAATGACAATCATAGTTTTTTTTGGTTTCTATTTTTTTAATCTTACGAAAAAGGCAAAAGTATCGGAATTATACAGCCAAGTCAAAATCATTTCTACAACACTCACAGACATGTGTTAGTAAATACATAGATAGCTCTATAACTTGGCATTTTCCTTCCTGTATTCTTGCATCGGGTCTCGGGGCTACTAGTGTAATAGCCCAGATTTGTTCAGAGAACGTAATATTTAAACTCGGAGGCATTTAAATAATTTTGCACTAGTGTCATATATATCATATATTTTATACGAATGTGCATATTTAGCATTAGCTTCTTCCCGCGACTTTGTCTGCATGGAATAGTTACTTTGGACTGATGTTAACACGCAGCTGAAGTTCTAATAAAAACCGTTTTTGAAACATTTTTAATTAGTGCTCCCACTGATCTTAGCGTGATGATATATGGCCAATAGCTTTGCTCGATAAATGAGTTATCTAACGCTGAAGGAATTTTTCAAATCGGACTAGTAGTGCTTGAAATTAGCGCGTTAAACCAAATTAGTTAAAGATTGCTACTCCTCTCGTACTTACTCGAACCGTCATTGAAATTATAATAACTTATGATAGAGTGAACCAATTTTAATGGAACAAAGACTAAGTTACTCCCGAAGATATGCTTTATGATTTTATTGTGAACCCAGTACTTTAGTAGTAATTTAAGTACCATCATCTTACACCTGTTGTACTCGTAATTTTAGTTTATTACAATTTTTGTAACACATATTTTTTAATATTCATGCTTTGCTATTCATATACTAATTTTAATTAATTATTTATTATGCATTTATAAAGAAGATGAGAGTAGATTGTGCTTTATGTAAAAATGTTTGATAAGCGAGCATTGTTGTCGTTCCGATTGCATCTTCATTCGGTCTACTATCGAATATATCTTTACGAAGAAGTACACGGACATAACTTGTATATGTGAAAAAAATTTGGGAATACTATGTATACGAAATAAAAATTAGACTTCGGCCTTCACGCAACAAAAAAAAATAACATTCTCCAGCTTTTAATTATAAAGCATTATTCCTATAATACCTATTATACTCTTTGTTATGAAGTGACGTCTGACGCGTCTTCATGGTCTAGATAGCTAGGTTTTTCTAGTAAGGAAAAAACTGGAGTCATATAAAACCTTTGTGCTTCTAAATGGCATATGATTTGGCTGTATGGTTTAGATACCTTTGCTTTTTCCTTAGGAAGGAACAGAAAGAAAAAATAACTCTATAGTTTCTTTTATTTATGTGGAGTTTAGGTTAAGTTTTCAGATTATAATAATCAGAACTATAACAAAATAATTATATTATTTTTTATAAGGACCTTGAATGCAAACCACGATACCTGACTATATTTAAATAAATATTGTCTTTCTATAATGGCCTCAGTTCATAAAAGTAATTAAGCCATTATACAATTTTTGCTTTATGATATTGAGTGATTTTATGCAATACATTTTCTGTTTTTCAGTTTTATTACAACCTCAGCCCGCACTCTTTATAGCAAAGCGATTTCGTGGAAAAATAAATATCCAAAAGCCAAGGAAACCACATTTTGAGAGACAACTTTTAATTCATCTAGCGAAGCCTGTGTATGGTCCTCCCAAGTATACTTTGCCAGATTATGTTTTATGTGACAGGGGTGAGAAAAGAAAGAAAGTAGAAATAGATAACCCATTCGAAAGAATACTAGCTAGGGAGTGTTTGAATTGGTTCAACACATCTAAAATGGTTGTATTCTTGCATGTAAATTCTATAAGTATGGAAGACAAAACACCTATTTTCGCTAGCTTGGCTAAAAATAACATGCATTTAAGAACTTACGGTAAAAAAATTGTTAGTATGGCAACAAAAGGGACACGATATGAAGCAGTAAATAATTTGTTTACATCTCACCAGAATATTGTATTTGGACAGCCAGAAAATGCTGCAAAAATGTTTAAGATCTTAAAGAAGACTCCTCAATTGGTTGTTATGGGTTTGTGAATTTTTTTTTTTATTATTTATAATACTAGAAATAAAGGAATATTCAATTTATTTTTATGAGAATACGAGCCGGTCCGGCAGACATTGTCCCGCCCTGATTATAAAAAAAATATTCTACAATCTATATACCAAAACCTCCCTCGGGAATCCCTCTATCCACTGGTGAAAACCGCATAAAAATTCGTTTAGCAGTTTTTATTTTTATTTTTATTATTTATAATATTAGAGATCTATTAATTTTTCTGAGAATCAAAGTATATTCTGTTTAATTTTGAAAGGCTATGGTAGTTCAGTGTGTAATAAGTTTGCTTATACTATATAAGGGTGAGTGTGCTTTGGACTATAGATGTAATCTATGTGTAAAAAGTAATCTATGTGAAGATAAAAATAGATAAAACTACATAGATGAGTTTACATGTAAGATGGAAATAAAAAGTATGATATCTAATGAGGTTTATGAAAATAATGTTTAGATTTGTCTTTTCCAAATGAAATGAGTTTTTTTTTATATTATTTGCTTCTAGGCTGTTTTATATTTCAAGCAAAAAGAAAAAGCAAAGGTAACTGGACTATACAGCCAAATCAGATGCCATTTAGAAACTAATTTTATAAGGGTTTATTTTTTAGAGGTTTTATAAGGCTCAAGTTTTTTCGTTATTAGCAAAAAACAAAGAATCCCTCTATCCACTGGTGAAAACCGCATAAAAATTCGTTTAGCAGTTTTTGAGTTTATTGCGAACAGACAGACAGACAGACATGGTAGGGGACTTTGTTTTATACTATGTAATGATGATAAGTATATTCTTTTTAATTTTGAAAGGCTGTGGTAGTTCAGTGTGATATATGTTTGCTAATATTATATAAGGTTGAATTTCTATTGGACTATACATGTAGGTTAGTGATTTTAACTATATTATTATCATATTAGTAAGATTTAAATAAATGAAATAATGATCGCCATGAGTTCTGCTTCTTAGGTATATAGAATATAGATACCTTACTTTAATAATATTATTGCTACAATAATATCTAAGTGAAGATGAAAATAGATAAAACTATATAAATGAGTTTACATGTAAGATGGAAATAAAAAGTATGATATCTAATGAGGTTTATGAAAATAATGTTTAGATTTGTCTTTTCCAAATGAAATGAGTTTTTTTTTATATTATTTGCTTCTAGGCTGTTTTATATTTCAAGCAAAAAGAAAAAGCAAAGGTAACTGGACTATACAGCCAAATCAGATGCCATTTAGAAACTAATTTTATAAGGGTTTATTTTTTAGAGGTTTTATAAGGCTCAAGTTTTTTCGTTATTAGCAAAAAACAAAGATAAGTACCATACAGGCGAACCAGACATCACTTTATAATTTTTGTTCAATTTGAAAGGTCGAAAGTTATGTATTTTGTTAATATAGATGCTGGAATGGAAAATATTTTTTTATTGCGTGAGGACCGAAGTTTGAATGTTTTTTCATATCCATAGTATTCTTAAATTCTTTATAGGCCTACATTCCACAATTTAATTGTTTACAATTGAAATAAGATTTTTTTTAAATTTACTTGCTTCTAAGCTGTTTTATATTTCGCTATACTTTATTATTATTTTTAGCTGGCATAATTCAAGACAGATTGATGTCAAAAAATGAACTTGTAGAGTTCAGTCAACTTCCAAGTATAGATGCAGCTCGAAGTCAGTTATGTGCAGTTCTTGACAGTCCAGGATCAAGTGTTGTGAGCCAGCTAACCAGATGCCAAGAGACAGTTGTGTCACATTTACAGAAGCATATAGAACTACAAAATCCTCCTAAAACTGAAGAAACATAAACAAAATATTTAGCTAGTTAATGTGTTTCTGATTAATAGATTATATAATTTAAAATATATTACTTTCATGTTTTAATTATGCACCAAGTTTATTACTTAAAACATCTTTGTTTTTTGTTATTGATTATTTTCAATGTAGTTTAAATAGATTTAAGTTTTTTTTTTATTTCACTCGGTTTGGTGTAATGAAAATATATATCACTAAGGAAGATTACTATCTCAATAGTATTTATTTAGTTTTCCTGTAATCATGGTTATGTTTATATTCTACAAATGTTCCACATTTGAAAATATAGGAGTTATTTTTTTTATTTTTATTTTTTGTCAAAAGGCGGTAAACGAACAGGTGGGTCACCTGATGTTAAGTGATCACCACCGTCCATAGACAATAACAACACCAGGGGAGTTGCAAGTGGGTTGCCAGCCTGTGTATGGGGGAGAAGGGGAAGGGAAAAAGGGAAAGGAGGTGGGCCTCCGGCGCTCTCACTGACCGAACGAAACGCAACAATGCAAGCACTGTTACTTCACGTCGGTGTTCTGTGACAGGGTGATACTACCTCGGATGAGCCGACCCATTCATGCTGAAACTAGTAATAGCTACAGAGTGGCTCTACCACCTTCAAGTGTGGCTATACCACCTTCATATTTAATTCTTGGATTACATTGGACTAATCTTTTTATAATGAAGTCTTTTGAGAAGACACTCACAGTCTTCAAACATAACTAACTAAGGAACGCCTATGGCTATCATATAGAATAACTAGTTACTATCAGGTTTGTAAATGTCGTAATAAATTTTTCGAAATGATATGTACCAAAACGAGAGTACAAACAATAACTTGAAGCTTAGTGAATACCTTTTGACAGTACTTAATACCGATTTAACAGGGCCTTTAAACTTATTATGCAGCAAGTAAATGGAAAACTAAGAAGTTTAGACAAGTATAAAGTTCTAATAATAGAACATTGAAACTACTTACTAATTCCAAGATAAATGACAAATACAAACTTCCATAAAATTTGTTTCAAAAAATTATATAATAAAAATGAGTCCGATTATGAAAAAACT
Organism: Antheraea pernyi; assembly: GCA_015888305.1. NCBI lineage: Eukaryota > Metazoa > Arthropoda > Insecta > Lepidoptera > Saturniidae > Antheraea > Antheraea pernyi. Next base: position 438,073 of record MU159005.1, read on the forward strand.
GCACAAAAACAAATCTAGATACAAAGCGGCAGTTATCTTGGATAACATTGTCTTAGTATACGTAACATGTAACTGTATACGTAACATGGGAATGTCAGAACCTACCCATATAAGTTGGGAGTCTGTAACATTAGAGGTGCAAAAACAACAGCAATAGAAATAGAAAACAACAATTGGAAAATTCACAATTGTATGTGGTAAGCCAAGGAAAACATTCTTTTTGAAAACAATCTATATGTATATTTTTTAGTTTCCGTAACTACATGTTATATTGAATGACGTTGAAAAATACAGGGTATATTAACTTTTAAAGAAAAGCCCATAATTCGATATTAAATATAGCACAATTGAATGAAACAGTGCGACAAAACCGACACCGACAAAAGTTCCTTTGAGGTACCTACTATGAATTTTAAGAGAAATAAATACGACATTTTTACTAAAAAATTTAATTAACACAATCTTTGGTTGGATTTTTGAGTTACAACTACTACACGATAAGAGATCAAAAATTATATATGTACTATTCTATGTAGGATAAAACATACACAAAAATAAAAATAATATTTGAGCAAAATAATATTTCAAACAAAAGGGAATATATTTCGGATGTAATTATTTTCCGCATTGTTACTTTATGTACCTACTTATATACTTTATAGTACAATTTCGTCACTAATCACGACTTTAATGACATTTTATTTAAAAAAAAAGTAAATGCTATTGATAAATTTAAATTAGTTATGACACTATCAAAGTTGTCTTGACCCTCGTTCTGATATGAACCACTATACCTTTATTCGGTTTTGCTTGTGTAATCTGTGACTACGGTGCTGTGATGCGGCTACTGGAAGTCGCTAAAGTAGTGAGAGCCACTGCCGCTTCAACTTCGTCTCTGTCATGACTTATCATGGTTTTCAAAGCTATGCGTTTCATTTTAATATCTGGTGTTCTTCGTCTTCCATCTGACCACCAGGCATAATTACTTTCGCTAGGTTGAAACCGGGCTGCGCTTTCCAACCACTTGCTTAGAAGCATTGGGCTTGTTACGGCTTGTGAGTCAATACGAGCGACATACAGAAGCATATAGAACTACAAAATCCTCCTAAAACTGAAGAAACATAAACAAAAACAAAATATTTAGTTAGTTAATGTGTTTCTGATTAAAAGATTATATAATTTAAAATATATTACTTTCAAGTTTTAATTATGCACCAAGTTTATTACTTAAAACATCTTTGTTTTTGTTATTGATTATTTTCAATGTAGTTTAAATAGATTTAAGTTTTTTTTTTATTTCACTCGGTTTGGTGTAATGAAAATATATGTCACTAAGGAAGATTACTATCTCAATAGTATTTATTTAGTTTTCCTGTAATCATGGTTATGTTTATATTCTACAAATGTTCCACATTTGAAAATATAGGAGTTATTTTTTTTATTTTTATTTTTTGTCAAAAGGCGGTAAACGAACAGGTGGGTCACCTGATGTTAAGTGATCACCACCGTCCATAGACAATAACAACACCAGGGGAG
>MU159005.1:439751-468339 GCA_015888305.1 Antheraea pernyi
GTGGGCCTCCGGCGCTCTCACTGACCGAACGAAACGCAACAATGCAAGCACTGTTACTTCACGTCGGTGTTCTGTGACAGGGTGATACTACCTCGGATGAGCCGACCCATTCATGCTGAAACTAGTAATAGCTACAGAGTGGCTCTACCACCTTCAAGTGTGGCTATACCACCTTCATATTTAATTCTTGGATTACATTGGACTAATCTTTTTATAATGAAGTCTTTTGAGAAGACACTCACAGTCTTCAAACATAACTAACTAAGGAACGCCTATGGCTATCATATAGAATAACTAGTTACTATCAGGTTTGTAAATATCATTGTTATAAATTTTTCGAAATGATATGTACCAAAACAAAGTACAAACAATAACTTAAAGCTAGTGAGTACCTTTTGACAGTACTTAATACCGATTTAACAGGGCCTTTAAACTTATTATGCAGCAAGTAAATGGAAAACTAAGAAGTTTAGACAAGTATAAAGTTCTAATAATAGAACATTGAAACTACTTACTAATTCCAAGATAAATGACAAATACAAACTTCCATAAAATGTGTTTCAAAAAATTATAATTCTTACGGCCATAGAGGGGATTTTAAGGTATTTGAATTAATAAAAATGAGTCCGATTATGAAAAAACTGCACAAAAACAAATCTAGATACAAAGCGGCAGTTATCTTGGATAACATTGTCTTCGTAATATGTGTAATTTAAAAAAAAATGTATTCGTAACATGATAATGTCAGAACCTACCCATATCAGTTGGGAGTCTGTAACATTAGAGGTGCAAAAACAACAGCAATAGAAATAGAAAACAACAATTGGAAAATTCACAATTGTATGTGGTAAGCCAAGGAAAACATTCTTTTTGAAAACAATCTATATGTATATTTTTTAGTTTCCGTAACTACATGTTACATTGAATGACGTTAAAAATACAGGGTATATTAACTTTTAAAGAAAAGCCCATAATTCGATATTAAATATAGCACAATTGAATGAAACAGTGCGACAAAACCGACACCGACAAAAGTTCCTTTGAGGTACCTACTATGAATTTTAAGAGAAATAAATACGACATTTTTACTAAAAAATTTAATTAACACAATCTTTGGTTGGATTTTTGAGTTACAACTACTACACGATAAGAGATCAAAAATTATATATGTACTATTCTATGTAGGATAAAACATACACAAAAATAAAAATAATATTTGAGCAAAATAATATTTCAAACAAAAGGGAATATATTTCGGATGTAATTATTTTCCGCATTGTTACTTTATGTACCTACTTATGTACTTTATAGTACAATTTCGTCACTAATCACGACTTTAATGACGTTTTATTTAAAAAAAAAGTAAATGCTATTGATAAATTTAAATTAGTTATGACACTATCAAAGTTGTCTTGACCCTCGTTCTGATATGAACCACTATACCTTTATTCGGTTTTGCTTGTGTAATCTGTGACTACGGTGCTGTGATGCGGCTACTGGAAGTCGCTAAAGTAGTGAGAGCCACTGCCGCTTCAACTTCGTCTCTGTCATGACTTATCATGGTTTTCAAAGCTATGCGTTTCATTTTAATATCTGGTGTTCTTCGTCTTCCATCTGACCACCAGGCATAATTACTTTCGCTAGGTTGAAACCGGGCTGCGCTTTCCAACCACTTGCTTAGAAGCATTGGGCTTGTTACGGCTTGTGAGTCAATACGAGCGACACTTTTTGTTTCAATTTTATATGAATTGTTATTATAAGTATCACAGTTTTCTTTCAATGTCACTATGTCGCTATCATGTTGATAATCTGTAATCGATTCTGGGCTGTCATATTCAGCGTCTAGTTCTGCATTGTCATGTTCCGGGCTGCTGAGTTCGGGTTCACTCCATATGCTATCGTCAGAACAGATGCTGAAATGTTCAACGTTGCCTTGTGCACGATTGTTGTAGGTACGAATGAGGTGGCCCCACGTTAATTGGTGTCGATCTTCATTAACGTTTTTTAATTTTCTCCTCCAGTTGGCAAACCAGTTACAAATCTGTAAACAATTAAAAGATTATATATTTTTTACTTTCATCAATATTCTAATTATTATTTGAACGTATGTTGTTCATTTGTTCAGTTGTTCATTTTGTAGTGGTTGCTATATTAATAACGGACTGAACAAGTGTCGATAACAAAGCGGCGACGAATATAGTGCCTATTTATGTACAAATAGCAATATCTGGCATCGTTCCAAATAGGTTGCTGGTAGGCACAAACATAATATCTCATTACAAGTTACACTCGGATCTGTAAAGTAATGAAATTTTAGATTAAAAATATACGATACTTACTTGAATGTACGTGAGGCCCGTTTCACGAGATAAATATTTCTTTTCCTCTCTATTCGGATAGGGATTGTCTCTGCGTCGGACAAGCCAGTCTTTTAAATATCTTTTTATTTCTGGTGTGAACAGTCTTTTCTGTGGACGTTGACCGGTCACTAAACTTCTTCTGGAAATGAAAAAAGAAAACTATTCATAGAAAAACTACTCGTTTCTGCTAATACAATAATAACTGCCCTTTATCAACAAAACCCTTTTAAAAAATAAAGCAGTAAGCGCTACAATTTTGCGTGAGTCATAAAGAAATTAACATTTCCATTCTTTACAAGTAATGTAAAATGAGTCATGTAAATTTACTAACCTTGTATATCGTCTGTTTCGGACAGGTCTGGATGGTTTACCGATGTCTTCTTTATGTTTGGTTGACTCCATCGTATACCTTTTTGTATCACAGTCTACTTGAGTAAGTGTCATCTGATTTTGCTCTATTCAATAGTGAAATTACAAGTTTGAACTGATTTTCAGTATAGAGAGATCAACAGCACGTGCAAGGACACCACGGCTTGTGACACGACTCGTGTCTCAAAACATAATCGCTGCGGGGGATGCTTCGCGATCTATTAAAAAATAAAGACATGATGACATAAATAGATTGTCTTTCGATGTACACTGCACCCTGTTTAATTAGCGCCAATGGTTTGATAGATAACAATGCGTAACTCGGCGTTGATGTAACAGAAACATGACGGTCACATTCTTTAGTTCGCATTTAGGTGTTATTAGCTCTCGGTGTTATTGGAGCAGACGAAACGTTAATATCAACTTTATTTATTTTAAATAGCCCATTGAATTTTACTAGTGTGCATTATTTGGAGACTTCACATTCAGTAATGTTTAGTGCTAACAAAAAACATGTTGACTATTACGTGTGCTATCGACGGTCAGTGTTCTTGTTTTTGAATGATGACAAAAACCCCGGCGTTTATTATACTATTTTGTTTCGATATCGAAATTTAGTTGATTCACAATAAATGATTGATTTAGTAAAAAATAATTATTTCAATATGAAAATAATGGTACGTACCTGTGTGTGGGAAAGCTCGGGAACTGTGTGAAAATGGCGTCGGATAAGTGAGCGACGGTAGCGCCGCGTCGCGGGCGCATCGCTGCTGTAAAACAGTGTTATTTTCAGGATGTCTCCCGCGATGTCTTCAAAAACATGATTGTGCTAGGTAACATGTATTTACAAGAATGCATATTATGAACATTTTTACCTATTGTTTATGCTTGTATCTGTGCATTTGATTGTGAATGATTGTTTTATTTAGTTTACTTATAAATGAGCCGTTCGTATTATTCAATAAAGTCTATGAATCGGTATTAATTTCTAATTTTAAATATTGCAATATTATTTTAGTACTTTAGTATTTTTTATCCACCATCTTAACTGATATACCGAAGAACGGAGTAGTCTTATTTATTTGTATTATTGCTTGTACCGAACATAAACAACATTTAGTTCCTACGTTCTGAATTATTTTGTTCCCTTTGTTTTTATTCTTTGTTGGTTTCTTGTTAGTTAGCCTTATTGATATCACATTTTTACTATAGATCTAATTGCATTTTCGGCTCTTGGAAAATCGAAACCCATTTACATTTTTCTTGAATAGTTTGAAGTCACCTATGAACCTAAGGTTCATTGCTGCGTTGTTTTATTCATATGATGTGTGACCGCCATTGTTTTTCAATTCTTTTGTGTCTTTTAACTCCTACCAATTTAATAGTTAGATTGTCGCACATAATTCAGTAAATACTATCTACATATAATGTAAATTTTAAGCAAAATATGGTTTTTAAGACACTTATACTACCGCTGTAAGGAAAAGAGGCAAATTAGGAAAAAACATATGATGGGCTGCACAAGCTCAAAACAAAATATCAATCTTACATGTACACAGGCCGCTATAATACCCGTCGCTAGTCGGGTGCAATTGTAATGTCACAAGCCTATCCACGTTACCAGTGACGGTTATTAAAGCGAAATCACGAAATTATACCCATCAAAAAATTCAAAAACGCATATGTACATTGTCTGGCACAAGCGTAATACATAATAAGCATGTCGAGGTCATCAGTGACGTGAACCCATAAGTTTTCCTCTACTACATTTTTTTATATCGCTTAATAGCGGTTAAAGAAGTTTTCACTTAAAAAAAACAAATCCGAACATATTAAAAAACAACAATTAAAGAAAAGTCTGTACCCACTTAGTGAAAAGTACCTACGTTTAACTTGTTTTTTGATTAAGTGTAACAATAGAATCTTATGGGTGAACAAAAAGAAATTCGATGCTTTTCTTTTTCTGATTCCGAATATAGGTACCTATATATAAATCCCATTATTGCATATGTGCCCCTCTTTATTTGGATGTAAGTATACGAGAATTAGTAGGTAACTTTTGAACTTGGCATCAGAATATTATTTTAAAATGTTTGGTTACGTAGGCTGTAACCGATACAAGTACATTGTCATAATTACGTGTATGAACTCGGGTAAAGCCTAATAATTATTGCAATTAAGTATAAGGACAATTTCTTTAATGGTCTATTTTAATCTTATCGAAACTACATGCCAAATTGCTCTTTCGTCTTTGTTGTAAAATATTGTCCAATATTCTTCTCTTTTTTTAACCAAATAATTAATGATTTTGATATCATGACGGGTCAATGGTAGTCTTCGGATATTGCGTTGAACTACGTAGGCTCGGCTCCTATAGAGCTCCTGAACTTTAGTAAAGGAAAGCCTTGTAATAAAATCGCAGTATGGGGATAGGGAATTTTCTTACGTTTGCTTCCTTAACTTGGTAACTACATAAGGATGTTCCCTTGAAGATGTGTCACCTACCAAATATCTTTAACAATCGGTTCCTCTATGTTTAGTGCGTTGTATTGGTTCACACTGTCGGTTACACACAATAGTGTCGTTAACCAAAAACAGCTCATTGTGATAATTTGAAGCTTATTATGTTATTATATTTATTTTTGTTTAATAAAATGATAACAACTTAGAGAATTTGTATGTTATTGTAAAAATTGGGGTGTACGGGGTGTCGAATAACATCATAAGTCTTGATACACCCAAGCCAACCTCACCTGCACGTGCTGCACCCTGCTGAATAACAAACGAGGCAATGGCGAAAGCGGGGTTGTAGGGTTTTACAGTCCGACTGGGTCGCAACCACCATATATATGGCGAAAAAGCCCGTCTTAGTGATTCGCTTCTGCGGGTCGTGTTTCGGGATCAGCCTATGCATATCCAGCTTTTCGCAGGCCGCCATGACAACGGCGACCGGCGATGGATAGATTCTCTTGCGGTGGTCGCCATTGTTTTTGGATTGTACTCTGATTACCATCAGGCATAGGGCAGTCATTTTTCCGTGCTAAAATAAAAAAAAAACATGTTTTTATAATTATCTATTCTTTTCAAATAAGCTTTTTAAGGAGTCACTTTAAGCAAAATGTTTATTTTTCCATGTATATATAATAACACAAATTATTTTTTAAATAGTGAATACAGAATAAAGATTATTTTCAAGAAGAAAATATGTTTTACTCGATTTAAATCGATTTCACAATGTGTGAAGTATCGCAATATAAAATGATTTATGATATAACTAGATGTACCCGCAGCTCCGCACGCGTCTTTTTATTCGTCCTATTAAAGAATTACAAAATTGTGAGACTATGTACAATTATAGAAATGCTCTTGAAAAGCAATTGTAAGTACGACATGCAGGCCACTTACAGTAAGATGTAACGTGTACATTAGATACATAAATACTAACAGTGTGCCAAATGAGGTTAGTCATCAGCAACATATTTGGAACCTTAACCCACAATTTTTTTTTTTTTTCTCGAACTGACTACGCTATTGACCCTGCAGGGTCTTTACAGCTTCACTGGACTACTAAGGCGAGCGCTTAAGGCACTCAGCCGATTTGGTTTTTAGGTAGAGATCATCTCTCTCACACACGTGCACATACATACACATGGTGGGAGGGTTTTGTTTTTTTTCCCTCAACGAACTGAATCGAATAGTTTTAGTTCGTTTCATTCCGATATACACGTATTCATTTGTGAATCATGCAATTTCGACTGTATGGTTCACAAATGTATATATGTATGAATAGCTTAGAATAGTTAGCTAGGTCAGACGCGACTTTTTCCAGGTAACATCCCAAGCCGAGGTGCGCATGCGCCCTTGTGTATGTTACCTAAAAACCAAATCGGCTGAGTGCCTTAAGCGCTCGCCTTAGTAGTCCGGTGAAGCTGTAAAGACCCTAATGCTGTTATTACTGTTAATAGTGCACGCAAGATCCTTCATATGGAAATATTTTAAATATTTCGCGATAACTTGTCTTATGTAGATTGAAACTAATTTTACTACGTAAAATACGTAATGATATATTTTATAACTTATGAGCAAGATCACATCAACTGGACCCCCCATTTTCCACTTGATCATAAAAATTAATCCCATGTATTTTTTTTAGGAGTTCACACCATGATAAATTGATAGCCCAAAACGATTTTTAAAAATTTGCGCCGTCGAGCGTCAGACTCTACGTTGCAGCTTCGATTAATTATAATTAAAAATAACAATTAAACGACGGCGCAGTATTCGGACAGGGCCTGGCGCTCGGCGCGCTGTTGTAAATAAATTCATATTGTTTAAACTAATCGCGCGTAGTGAATTTTTTTCTGAAATCTTAAATTTTAATAAATAACGCATGTAACCGATGAAAAAAGACTTCATTTTTTTCCCCGAGAAGTCATTGAAATTTTCATTTGTTAACTTAAAAGGTAATTACCAATATGATAATAACCAAATAATTTTTAGGTAGTAACGTTTTATCAAAATATAAACATTTTAAAAATAAATCCTTCAAGTCCCATTAATTTAACTTTAACGGTTGATTTACAATCCATTTTTTTAATTAAAAGTATCTAAAATTTTCATTGTAAAAAAATTATTGTTAAAATCGAAATTTTTTTAAATCGTTTTGGGGGATCATTTTATCATGGTATGTACTCCTAAAAAAATACATGGGATTAATTTTTATGATCAAGTGGAAAAGGGGGGGGTCGAGTAGACGTCATCCTACTCTTGTACCTTTACTTGGATCCAGTTCTATAATAATCTAAGTATTATTTTTACAATGTCAATTTAGACACATTTAGGCTACAGGGTGTGGTAAAGAAATATATATACCGGTATATACATACACCCACGCTACACTATGCATGCGTATGCATGGAAGTATATCATGCGTTGCGAACTATCGGACTGCATGACGATAAACGCAACACAATAACTGGACCGGCAGTTTTTTCGCACATGAAAGGGGTTTAGCGGCCGCTAATTTCAATTTATTAAAACGATTTAGAGGTGGAAACGTTTAATCTACACCATTATCGGAATAACTCTTGACATTAATTTTAGTGCAAGAAGCAATCGAAGCTTCGTCACCGAGACTGGTAAAACAACATTATAATACGGTCTAATTGTAGTCCTAACTTTAGATTTGAATACTTCAAAAGATCGACACATCCGAATAGAGAATATCTTTTAGAATTCGAATATTGTTTCTGAACTACTCGTGTAGTTAAGATTCGCGACTTCGTTGAGGTGAATATATTTTGTTTTTCATGAATTTTATATTTTGTCGTGCAGTAGATAACGTAAAATATAAGGAACGTAAAATATGACGGTGGCCGTTAACATCTAGTCTTAACTAAAATAAACTAAATTACTTTTTATAATGTCGGCTATCTGCCAGTAAAAGTCCCGTGAAAATCGGTGCTACCGTTTTCGAAATAACATTGCGGACAAAACCGCGGTTAACAGCTAGTCTAATTTAGAGTAGCCTAAGTAACCCGCTGTAATTTCAGCTATTTGCCAGTAAATACTGCGAGCAAAGCCACGGTTAATAGCTAGTAAAAATTACTTGTTAGGGTGTCCGCTATCTGCTGGTAAAAGTTCCATGAAAATCAGTCCAACCATTTTAGAGATAGCACTGCGGGCAAAGCTACTGTTAACAGCTAGTATAAATTAAAATTGCTTAAATTACTTTTTTATAATGTCAGCTATTTACACATTTGACAGTTCGAAAAAAAAAACTTATATAAAGTAGTTTACCACCAATTGAATTTTCAAGATGAATTTCGAGGCTATTCGAGTATATCGATTAAAGTGACAGAAAGATATAAGTTACAATATAAACAAGGTAAGAGCTATTGTGTAAAACGAAGAATCAACTTATGTCAACTTTTATTGTACAAATGAATAAGGTAACTTTGTAGGAATTCGATAAAAGTTTACGATGTCGTATAGTCGATAGTTACCCGCGTCGAATTCCAAAATCCGCTATCATTGCCATGACAACATGTTTCGCCATCCTTTTCTCGAGCCCTCGGATACGCAAAATGTCATCTCTCTCTCTTTGCCTGTATTCGGCGCCGTAAACGACACTCACGACGCGATACGATGCTCTTCAATTAGTTTCGTGCCCACATGCGCGATGCGGACTACTGAATCAGTACTCGCTAGGCTCTACCTTAGTGTAGCTCTACACAGTTTACTCGGCCGATTCGTGTTGTTAGTACATAGCGTCTGACGTCATCCACAAACAGTTTACTTATTCTAGTTTCGCAGCTCGTAAGAATGCTTGCAAAAGTCAGAAAATGATTCAGTCGTGTATGATACTCCGTGGAAGCGGGTCTTGTTGATGCTTCTGTGATATTGCATAGAGACGGCGTGGACGGTGGAAGTCGCGATTATTTGCAGCCCACGTGCGTTTCGTTTACTTGAATACGAGATTGATTTTTTTACGGAATGGGTGAAGAATCTCAAACCACCGATTCAAAAGTGGTGTTAAAACGAAAAATAACATTGTTTAATGGTGTAGGAATAATTATTGGAACCATAATAGGTTCTGGAATTTTTATATCGCCGACTGGAGTTTATTTATACACGGGGTAAGTTAGATTTAAAAATATTGCGCGTTTAAAGTTTACTTAAATGGTATAAGTTGTTGATAAATTTCATTGTTAATTATTAAGAAAATTAAATATGTTTAGGTCTGAAAAACAAATTGCGCTGGTATTACATGAGAACTATAATAATACACAATTGTTGATGGAATCTTATAAATTATAAATGTATATTTTTTGTTAGTCGTTCTATAAATTTCTAGATTTAAATTACGTTTCATTGCGCACCACATATTTTACCCCAAATATTTTTAGGAAGATAGATGCACGTATAAATCTATTCCTTTAATTTTCCTACGTATAATACTAGGCTAAGTTATTTTTTTTACATAATTTTCTGTTAAGCGTAACTTTATGACTTAGGAAGGAAAACTCTTTAGTATAATTATATTAATGTATCTTTTTTTATAAAGACTACATTTTTTACTTTTCTTTGTATGTAATATTTTTAAATAAATAAAAAACACGCGGGATATTTTCACGGAAGTAGCTAGGGGGAGGCATTGTGGAGCAATGCCCTACCTTAAAAAATACTAAAACTTAAGATAAATTATTATAATTAAATTGTGTGTCCATAGTTTGAGATACAAGAAAATAGTAGCGATAGGTATCTAAACTTTTCCGAACATACCACAGTTTGTGACATTCGAGGGCAGATTAATTATGATATTTGTTTTACTTCCGCCCTACCTGTAACCAATGCTGCTCTACCTTAAATTCGACTCTAGCTACAGCCCTGGATATTTTCGATGAATGACATTTATTAATTCGATAGTGTTTCTGTATTTTAATAAAGTTAACACGTCCGCGATAATTTTTTTCTACTTACTGTTTTTTTCCTACAAACTGTTACGTACAATAAGCGCATGTTCTTTAATTCTTCACTAATCAGTTATCTGCTTCCTTGTATTTTACAATGATTAATAGTATGAATTTCACTATTGGCTTAAACAAAAAAATCCTTGTGATTAGATACACAAGTTTTGGTTATACGCATTGATAAATCTATCTATCTATCTCGTATCTATCAGCTTGTTGTGATATCTAAGTTGTCCTTCACCTTAGATACACTTTACCTGATAAAATTTTGATAGTGAAATTGCTTTTATTTAAACGATTTTATTAAATAGTCTGTTTAACATTCCAATAGGTCATCAAATAATTTATTTATCATAATAAAAAAATCAGTAACTTACATACAATTATACTGTATACATTCTTTCATAATCAACACGGTCGAAAACATTTAACTCGTCCTATAGTAAACAGTCACTGCGAACAAGTTTTGCAAAAATAAAGTTCCTTATAACTTTTAAAAATAAAATCTCACAGTTTATGCGGTTTCACCTTTCAAACGTTGTATTTATGTTTTTGTTTGTCCCTAAGGTGATTTGGGGCTGAATATATTGCTAATATTCTCTAATAATAAATACTCTAGGTATTGCATTGAGTTACAGTTGCATAAAAGCTGATATAATAATTATTATTGATAAGTCGTTTAAATAATTAAAGATTTTTTTTTGCTTACGAAAAATAAATAGAGCGAAGAGGTTCGTAAAGTTTCAATTTATATTATTAAAATAACGGCAATCAAGAGTAAACTAATGATATAAATATAGTTACAAAGATATACAATGTATGTAGCATTTCTATTCAGAAGGTTAAGTAGGTACGGTGTAGATACATTTTTAGGATAATCCTGGATAGTTATTTTACATACCCAGTAAACACATCTTTTTTTTTTATTGTAGCACTACAAAATGACTGCACTATGCCTGATGGTAAGCATAGTACAATCCAAAAATAATGGCGACCACCGAGTGACACACTATTCATCGCCGGTCGACACTGTCATGCCGGCTTGCAAATAACTGGATATGCACAGGAGCGAATCACTATGACGGGCTTTTTCGCCATGTACATGGTGGTTGCGACCCAGTCAGGCTGTGAAACCCTACCACACCGCTTTCGCCATTGCCTCGTTCGTTATTCAGGGTGCACCACGTGCAGGTGAGGTTGGCTGGGGTGTCTCAAGTCTTATGATGTTATTCGACACTCCTTACACCCCTAAAATAAACAAGGTCGTGCTTCGGAAATAGTTTATGTCTTCATAAAAGCTACCTTATATCTTTATGTGTAGCCATGATATATCATTATAAACATACTCACATTCATATTTCTAATATTAGTTACTGTAATCATAGCACGTGACCTTAATTAGATATCAATCTCAGATAATCAGTGTTTATATTTACGATTAAATTATAGAGACTAGTAATCACCCAGTTGTCGAAATTCGATTATAATTTTTCTTTTTTTTTAAGTTTCACTATATTATTAAGGTTTCTTTTGGTCAAAGACTATACAAATATTGTAAATTGGTAGACCTACAATACGTGAAATATTGTATAACGAATAGAGACTTATTGATTAATGGCTTTGACTCGTGGAGGCTTAAAAAAATAACCTATTCCATTTTTATATTTAATAGCTCCTCAATAGCTACTAATCAAAAATTAAGAAAATCGGTTAACAAACAGAGCAGAAAAAGATATTGAATGAATCCTTTTGTTTTCGTTTTGTTTGTTTATAGGCAAGGAAAACAAAAAAATGAGTTTTTGGCGGGATCTTTGTCTCTCATGTAGTGGCTGTTATATTTTATTCATAAACTTGTGCCACTTGACTCTACGTTTTGCAATATTGGCGGCATTTTATTTAATATAGTTTGATTATTGTGCACAAGGGTTGCAAGTGGAAAATTGTACCACGGAGCATGAAAAGTTCTAACAAGGGGGTCACCATCTTGTCATAAAATTGTAATTATCACAAGATACTTGGAATATTATGACTTACTCGATAATCGGTGTAATAATCTAGAAGTTGTTTTTTTTTAAAAAACCTGCCGCCTTAAACCTAACTTTGCTGCGATACTAGTTTGTCCTCTCAGTTACATGGTCTTGACGACCGTATGCGTTATAATCACAGTGACCTTGGCTTAAAATGCTATATGCTGATAACATTGAACGGCCTTATCTACAGAAGTTCTCAATATTTCAAAGCCTATGTCACATAGGTATAAGGAGTATAATATTGTGTTATATTTTTAGAACTGAAACTATTTAACGGAACTCGTAACATGATTTATGATATAAATATTCTTATAACCTATGTTCGTGCGTCACTCAAAAGCTAATGGATTGACTTCGATCACATTTTTTTCATAAAAGTAATAACATAATCATAACTTTCTTTTATACTAGCTGTGCCCGCGACTTCCTCTACGAGGAACCTAATGTAAAAAAAAACAGCACTAATAAAATCATCTGGATATCCTATTTACTTATGGTGGTAGAGTCACACTGAAACTATTACTGGTTTCAGCATGAATGGGTCGGCTCGCCCGGTGTAGTACCACACTCTCACAGAACACCGACGTGAAGTAACAGTGCTTGCATTGTTGCGTTTCGTTCGGTCAGTGAGAGCGCCGGAGGCCCACCTCTCGTCCCCTCTCCTTTCTCCTCTCCCTCTCCCTCCTCTAACCCTTCCTCAGAAGGATGGCAACGCGCTTGCGACTCCTCTGGTGTTAGTGTCTATGGACGGTGGTGATCACTTAACATCATGTCCACTTACCTGTTCGTTTGCCACCTATGACATAAAAAAAAAACTTATCTACTTTTCTCTCGTACTTAAGTCGCGTCGTCATTAAAATTACAATAAATTTGGATAGAGTGAACCGATTTTAATGAAACCAAGACTAAATGTTACTTGAGGATATGCTTTATGATTCCCTTTATCGTGAACGCAGTACTTTAGCAGTGATGCGTGTTGAAACAAATAGACAGACAAACATTTCTCAAAATGGTTGATATATACCCTATTACTTATTCCTAAGCACCGGCAACAATTTTTTTCACAAAAAAGTTTAAAAGTTCAAACACGTTAGTTTTCCATTCTTATTACTTATATAGATATAGAATTTAACAAACAACTATTATTATAATATTTATCCCTTTAAAAAATCAATGAACTATGGTCGAATGTCGACCACTCGGCGCCCACTAGTAGAATCAAAGTCACTAAAGTGTTAAGAAAACACGCGTGGTCCGCGATGTGTTTTCTTTACGGGTAGAAGTGGGGTAAGCGGTGTGGTGCTTATAGGTATCTTTTCCTCTGTAAATAAAATGTATTGTTAAAGTAATATACGATAATTATGAAGCTGCGGGTATCAGCTAGTGTTGTAATATTAGTTCGGTACCAGAAATAAGTGATATTGTGTTAAGTAGAGAGAATTAATATAGAAATAACACTAATTAGTTTCACTATGATACAAGGCGGTAAAGAATACTTTTTGCTGTGAATTATTAAACTTACAGATGTATGTAATATTAGCATTATTATTTCTTTAAGTGTTACGATTATGATATAGTATAGAACAGTACTGTACTGTTTTCGGTGGTGCTCTACAACCTTTCTCTTCACCGCTATCGTCTTAAATTCCAGTCCTAATTTGGGTAAAATTTGAGGTCAAGAAGAACGTTATTCCGCTCAGATAATTAAAAAAAACCTTGACAAATTATAACCTATACCTTCCACACGAATCACTTTAATTAATCAATTATTTAATTTGAATAATAATTACTATAAATAAAATCAATGTTAATTCGGCTCTTAAATCCAATAAAATCAATGGTATTCTTAAAGGATTTCCCCACGTTATGAAAAAAGGCCCGCTAGTAATAAATTTGAACAGGTATTGTGTAATTAATTATCATCAGTAATATATCACGTTTGAAAACAGTTGTGATTTAATATATGTAATTTTAATTATACATATATCTGAATATCTACCTTTGAAAGGAAGAACTCTAATTAATTAAATGTAGCCTTTTACTCGGACTTATAGTTCGTAATTTATAAAAACGTCAAATTGTAAACAAAAATGCGTACAATAATCTAAATTGCTTGTAATATTGCCTCATTTCATTTATAATTTCATTTAATAAAGCAGTAGACCATGACCTTGCATTGTGGTTGTATGTACATGCTCTACTTTGCAATAAAAATAGGTGAACGAGCTAAGCCAAGCTAGAGATAAGTTCTTAAATAATATCAAGTTGCTCACTGTTAGTAGTAAAATTTACGTGAAGTGTTAGTTTCCCTTGACATATCTTATTTAATTTGTGTAAGGACTATAGAGAAAACATTATCGCTATAGTATTTTTTTTAATAGTTTATTCAGAATGAGCTGGAGTTTAGATTATGTTATTTTTAGTTTACGTGGTTCCTCGACAAAAAAGTATAAACGATTTTAACAAATGTAGATGTTACGGTCTGAGTTTATTTAACGGAAACATTTGATTTTATTGATTATTAGCCGGTGCTCGCGACTTTGTTCTCACGAAGTTTATTGAAATTATACTTCTTTTGGTGCGTTAGGGAAAAATGATGAGAATAATTTTTTACGATGCGCGCGCACACCGTCACTAAAAACCGACACCCTGAAGTTAGCTATAATCAACATTTTGTTTCTTTGTATTAAAACTTTCAATGTATTAAATACATTTTTTCTATTGTTAGTGTCGTTTTTTTCTAGAAACGTAGAATAAGGCGAAAGATAAAATTTTTGAAAAGATTATTATATTGTTACGCCGAAGAAGTATAACTTCTAACGCGTGTACTTAAGTACAGACACACTTTTTTTTAAGATTCCTGGGAACTGCCTATTAAAATTTAATTGTTACAGCAGTCTTCTTTATTCTTTATTGGTGTTAACGTTTGACCACAAACTCATCTGATTTTAAAATAACGATGTGGTCCAAGATGGTAAACACGCCTACAGGGGAACTAACCCTCAAGTGCAACTACCGGAATACAAGCCCTTGGCGACAGTTTTTTAACTTGAGTGTGGTAGGTGATCAAGCATATTACATATTGGGGTGTAAGGGGTGTCAAATAACATCTAAGACTTGAGACATCCAAGCCAAACTCACCCGCACGTGGTGCACCCTGCTGAATAACGAACGAGGCAATGGCAAAAGCGGGGTGGTAGGGTTTTAGGAATCAGCCTGTACATGTCCAGCTTTTTGCAGGCCGGCATGACATCGGCGACCGGCGATGGATAGTGTGTCACTCGGTGGTCGCCATTGTTTTTGGATTGTACTGTGCTTACCATCAGGCACAGTGCAGTCATTTTGCCGTGAGGAAACATTTGATTTTATTGATTATTAGCCGGTGCTCGCGACTTTGTTCTCACGAAGTTTATTGAAATTATACTTCTTTTGGTGCGTTAGGGAAAAATGATGAGAATAATTTTTTACGATGCGCGCGCACACCGTCACTAAAAACCGACACCCTGAAGTTAGCTATAATCAACATTTTGTTTCTTTGTATTAAAACTTTCAATGTATTAAATACATTTTTTCTATTGTTAGTGTCGTTTTTTTCTAGAAACGTAGAATAAGGCGAAAGATAAAATTTTTGAAAAGATTATTATATTGTTACGCCGAAGAAGTATAACTTCTAACGCGTGTACTTAAGTACAGACACACTTTTTTTTAAGATTCCTGGGAACTGCCTATTAAAATTTAATTGTTACAGCAGTCTTCTTTATTCTTTATTGGTGTTAACGTTTGACCACAAACTCATCTGATTTTAAAATAACGATGTGGTCCAAGATGGTAAACACGCCTACAGGGGAACTAACCCTCAAGTGCAACTACCGGAATACAAGCCCTTGGCGACAGTTTTTTAACTTGAGTGTGGTAGGTGATCAAGCATATTACATATTGGGGTGTAAGGGGTGTCAAATAACATCTAAGACTTGAGACATCCAAGCCAAACTCACCCGCACGTGGTGCACCCTGCTGAATGCCCGTCATAGTGATACGGTTTTGCAGGTCGCGTTTCGGAATCAGCCTGTACATATCCAGCTTTTTGCAGGCCGGCATGACATCGGCGACCGGCGATGGATAGTGTGTCACTCGGTGGTCGCCATTGTTTTTGGATTGTACTGTGCTTACCATCAGGCACAGTGCAGTCATTTTGCCGTGCTAATATAAAAAAAAGCAGGCTTAAAAAATGTCTACCACCATGCATGTATATGCATTTTTTTAAATTTAATTCTTTGCTTAACCAAACCATTTAACAATTTTAATTATTATTTTAAATATTTTATCATTACTGTTTAGTTCCCATGGGAGAAGCGCAATATTATGTAATCTAGATAATATAAATATGTACTCTGAATATCTACCGGTGAAAATTTTGTAAATATCGGTTCATCCATTACAGAGACTATTTCGGACAAATATCAGATAATTCAGTTTAATGTATTAATTAAACAAAATTAGCATAATAATATAGTAAAATGAATCAGAATTATTGTAAAGATAGTTTCTTAATCTTTCTTAAAACATTTTTTCAGTCATTACTTCGAAAGCCTTTAATGCTTATCGCGGGCGATTCTAGTTTTATCATTTTTATGTCTACCACCTATAATGCACTACCCGGCACTTGATTTGGTGTCAAACTTTTACCAAGGAATGGTAGACGTCGTTTCTTGAGTCATAGGTTTATTAATATAATTGACAATCAAATAGATGATGTTATCGATGTTATCATAAAATATACAGACAATTTTTATATCTGTTTCGGATTATTTATGTAATTATATATTTACTTAAAATAACTGATAAAATTAATCTACCTAAATAAATCTATAATTGTTTTGAATAATATATGTATAACAATTATGGATGTCGAACTAGCAAAAGAAGGTGAATTACCTTTAGAGGGAAGGTACGAATTTAATATTCACAATAAACCTTCTTGGAATGGCGGCGCTACTTTA
This sequence comes from Antheraea pernyi, assembly GCA_015888305.1. NCBI lineage: Eukaryota > Metazoa > Arthropoda > Insecta > Lepidoptera > Saturniidae > Antheraea > Antheraea pernyi. Next base: position 456,983 of record MU159005.1, read on the forward strand.
ACATTCTTTAAGATATGTCTCACTTAGCTAACAATTATTTTTCCTTAATAAAATTATTAATTAAATGTTTTTTACAAAATATATGCAGCTTATGTTAAATGCTTTAGTACACAGACATAACAAGGTGAATCAGAAAATATAGATTATTATTATTCTGGCCCAGCGAAGCTACCTACAGTTGAATATTCCATTTTCACCATAATCTTTTCATCTGTTATACTTTCCAGCTTCTTAAGCTATCCATTCTTATTACTAAATTTTGGGGTTCCGTTCCCAGAAAAGAAACCGTTGGTCAGTGTTACCAACCCTTAAAAATACTTACCCTCAAACCTAAAAACTAAGATTAAAAACCCCCAAAATTGCCATAATTACTTCAATTCACCTGCTTCTGCTGCATAAAACGTTTGGCTTTTTCCGAGCGCCGCTTTTGTTTTCTACCTTAAATTATTATAGTATACACAATAATGTTGTCTGCTAGTTATATGACGCTACAAGTTTAATAGCAAGCTGCAAAATGAAATTGAAATAAACAACTACCAACTAATTAATTAATTACCAACTAAATATCGTATCTGTTTGTTAGACATCGCGTTCTTAGTAACGAGAAATTGCACTAGGTGTCATTATGTGTCGATAGTTCAACAAATAAATATGATAAGCTGGATTTGATTATCTCAGAGCCTATAATTGTAAATAAAAATGTCCCAAAAACATAAAGCCCTCTAAAAGAATCCCATCCCGCTTATACATCCTTAACTATGAAGGAAATCGGTTGGTAACGTTAAAGGACGAAAATCGCCGCGATGTAATTTGCTTTTAAATTTAAAAGTTAAATATTAAGAGTAATTCCAATATTAGAAATTTTATTTATTTTTGAACACCCTTTTTGTTATGCTATCGTAAAAATTATAATACAGACAAGATTTAAAACAAGATAAATCCAGAAATAATAAAAACAATTTCTATGGGTTGTGCTCGTGCTAATTCTGAGCTGAGTGGAAGAAAATACATTTTGTAGGTAAATTTTTTATACACTTATATTGTAGTGGAACTGTATAGTGTACTGTGTGGCGGTGGAACCCATCGTGCACAAGTCTAACTCAAACTTGCCAGATTTTTTAACACGGTCATTGTTTTCGATCGTTCGTTATCGTTCGTGTTATCACTGATTCAATATTTCCTTGTTACAGATCAGTTGCCGCGTCATTAATAATATGGCTCTTGAGTGGCCTTCTGTCTACTTTGGGAGCTCTATGTTACGCCGAACTGGGTACATCTATAACGAGGTCAGGTGCTGGCAGTGATAAATTCATGTTTTTAATAGCGTTTATAAGTTACTGACAAAAAATGTTCCTTAAATTATTTATAAAGCAAAATTTCGATCTGTAAACGTGTTATGCGCATTAAAAAATACAACGTTAACCGGCTACCAGGTATCCTGAATCTTGTTTGGAAGAGCATAAATAATCATCATATTAAGCAACCAACTTTTCTAAAATTCTCGTTCTTCCAACGTTGCTGGCTCTTGTACTAAGGTATCTCAAAAAAATCTAGTTACATTAACTAATTTATTTTCTTTCGTTATCCTGGAGAATCCCTTGCGTTTTATGGGACAAAAAGTACCCTAAATGTAACTTTGTAATATTCGTTATTATTGTGCCAAGTTTCGTTAAAATCGGTTCAGTACATTCAGAGTGATGCGCGTTCACTAATTTAGTCTACTTTAATTTAGACTAGCTGTTAACCGTGGCTTCGCCCGCAGTACTATCTTGAAAACAGTTCAACCGATCATCGCGAAACTTTCACTGACAGATAGCTAACCTTATAAATAGTAATTGAAGTAATTTTAGTTTATATTAGCTGTTAACCGTGGCTTCGCCCGTTGTGCTGTCACCAAAATGGTTCAATCGATCTTCACATAACTTTCACTGGCAGATAGCTGATCTTATAAAAAATAATTTAAGCAATTTTAGTTTATACTATCTGTTAACCGTGGCTTTGCCCGCAGTACTATCTTCAAAACGGTTAGACCAGTTTTCACGAAACTTTCACTCTCAGATAGCTGACTTTACAAAAAGAAATTTAGGCAATTTTAGGTTATACTAGCTGCTAACCGTGGCTTCGCCCGTTGTGCTGTCACCAAAACGGTTACATCGATTGTCACGGGATTTTCACTGATAGATAGCGAACCTAATAAAATGTAATTGAGGTTATTCTATTTTAGACTAACGTTACCCGCGACTTTGTCTGCATGAAATGTAGCAAGATTTCAACTCATTCTTTATTTTTAATAGTATATAAATAATATTTTAAGTTATTGTTTCGTTAGTTCCTTATACAGTGTAAGTGAGCACTGAGGTAGTTATATGGTGGGTTAAGATTCCAAATGTGTTGCTGATGACAAACCTCAATAGGTACGCTTTTTGTATTTATATATCTACTGTACACGTTACATGTTATTTTTAGTGGCGTGCGCGTCGTACTTAAATTGTCTTTAAAGAGCGTTTCTGTAATTGTACATAGACTCACAATTCTATAATTATTTTATACGATTTAAAAAAAACGCGGTGGGAGCTGCGGGTACAGCTAGTCGTTAATAAAAATAAATAAAATATATATATAACATACGCTACTATAATATTCTCCCAACGACTTATAATACAAATACAGTGACTTTTGACCCCTTGCCATTAACCAACTGTGGCATTGTTCATAATATACGTATACTAACTATATACATGAATCTACATAATTAACACCATTCAACGAGTAGAGGCAATTGGCACCTTAATAGGATTGTTTTTCATTAGATTTTTTTTTACTGCTACTGGAGACAAAGGATATGTCAAGAAAAACGAGAAATGTGTTTTGTTTAATATTCTAAACGAGTGTAATATTCAATAATAGTTTTTCTAATGTACTGTGAAATAATAAGGTTCTTTGTGGTAATACAACCATTATTATTTGCTAATTAGTTCTAGATTCTTAGCGTAGCTTCTTTGTTAAATAGTCGTTCCTTCTAGTTAAAAATAAAGTCTAACTATAGCATTGATTTCTTAATTCCTTTTCAATATAATAAATTTTTAGATAATTTTAAACATATTATGAAACGGTTCAGCTACTTCTCATGTGTTTATCTTCAACCGCTGATAAAGCGGAAAGTTTGCTTGCCAACATAATTTTGGCGAACTTAAAATAACAAGATTGTAAAATAATTTCTTATTCAGAACTAGCAGGTCGGGCGAACGTTATCCCGCCCTGACAATAAAAAAAATACCTTGACAAATTATATACCTATCCCTTCCTGATGAAACACTTTACCTACTGGTGAAAACCGCATGAAATCCGTTCAGTAGTTTTTAAAGTTATCGCGAACAGACAGGCAGACGTGGCAAAGGACTATTTTACAATATGCAGTGATTTTGCTTACGTATATCACTGTAACTGCAGATCTAATAGGATAATTATATAGGTAATAACGTATTTTATAACGGAAATAACACACGGAAATGTGCAGTTCCTTCTCATGTTAAATAATCAATGAATCCATTGAGTATTTAATATAACTTTTTATAACACTATAGGTTACGCGTTTGCCAACAATCTCAACTTAGAGTGACTGGCTCTTAAATGTAGTAGCGGGAACACACTCATGGTGATGCATCAGTACTTGGCGATAGTTTTTCATTTTAAGGATGGTTGCTAGTCATGCCGCTTGAAGAGGCCTTACGATCGTGCTTTGGGTCCATCATGATGTTTCCTTCACCGAAAGGTCAGAGGCTTACTCGCAAGGATTCGAACTTACGTTGATCGATACGACGCCGCTGTGTCCAAAGACGTTAACCACTGAGCAGTGTACACTTCGAAAACTGATTCCAAATAAAACGATTAATATTTTTTACGATAAAGTATAGGTACTGTAGTGGATGGTAATGATAGCGGGAAACGACAGCGACCAGCGAGAGGTCTATCAACGGTCGTCGTTGTTATGCCGATCTGCAAGCCTCTTGTCGACTGGATTTACATTGGCTGACTCCAATACGCACCAAACTGAAAGAGATTCACAGTGACTGGTTAAATCGTGTGACTGGTAAATTTGCATTGTGGTAGGGATTATTTCTAAATCTGCTTGAATGGCTACAACCCTCAATTTAAAATACAATCGTCAAGAACTTGTTGATGTGTTCTGGCAGCTGCACTTAAGAGCCAGATTCTTCTGTTTAACTTGTACTATCTTAGACTACATGTAGGTTTTTGTAGGTAGTAGAGTCACGTTGAAGCCACTACTGGTTTCAGCATGAATGGGTCGGCTCGCCCGAGGTACTTCCACCCAACCCACAGAAAACCGAAGTGAAGTAACAGTGCTTGCATTGTTGCGTTTCGTTCGGTCAGTGAGAGCGCCGGAGGCCCACCTCACCTTCCCCTCCCCTCATCCTCTTCCCTTTCCTCCCAAACACTTGCGACTTCCTTGGCATTGCTACGCCCCTGTTCGTTTGCCCCCTACAATATATATCGAAAAAAACATCGTCGTTTTACATCAAGTGAGACTGTAGTCAAAGGCTAAAAAATGTAAAAAAGTCACCATGTGATACAGCATACAGCATACAGCAACATACAGCAGGTGTGATACACCATGTGGTAGCGATACAGATACATATATAGATAGATATATTCTACCATCCCGGTTGATACGTTGATACATTGGCTGATCCAGAAACACTTTTTAGCTTGCCAGTAGTAAGATCCAATTGGTCGGTATTATGTCTCATCACTCCTAATGCTTTGGTAATTCTTCAGAGCGTTCATAACTTACCAACCAATTATTGCATGTTGATATTTATTCATAACAATTTCTACTGCAGCTTTGCTCTTACGATATACGTAGTACGTAGTTAAAGGGTTGAATATGGCATCCTGAAATGTCAAACTATATAGCATGTGTACCAGACCGGTAGTTAATTTTGTTTTTTCGACGCCCTCAAAAAAGCATTCTTTTGATGAAAAAACCCTAGAAAGAAAATTATTTTGTCAAAAACAATACTTGCCGTAAGACAATCCAAGTTTATTTTTTGGTAAAGTCATGTTTTTCCTTAAAACAATCTCATAAATTATGAAGTTGTTGTAACAATTTCACAATTAGCTACATTCATTTTGTTTGATGAAATTTTATATATTTCCGAGAAAATACTTGTTATGAAAAATGTACAAAAAACATGATTTACTAGAAATCTATTGATTTACTTAATATGAAGCGAAATTAGACCGTACTGATGCACGAGTTGTTTTTAATAAAATAACCTCCTCTCGTTTTTCCAGCAAAAGGACGCAGAGATATAAAAAATAATGTCTAACGACCAAACTGTACCTACTATACTGTGATATCAACGTAATATACACTAATTATCTAAACAAGATAACTTCTGTGTTAAAATTAATTCCGGAATGCAACGTGATAAGGAGTTGATCATAGTAATCAAACTCATCAATCAAATAATAATTAATTATCAAATTATACTTTGCTTTAACTGATCAAATATACCTGGGATTACTTTGATACCTGTACCAGATTATTACAATTAATAATCTGCCTCTATATTGTATCTCCTTAATAAGTTATCAATCATTCCCGTTACAAATTCATAACGCAAATAGTGTGTAAAATAGACAATTCATAGATTTCTCAAAGTACTTGGCACTAGATTACTGATTACTACAGACTAAATAACGGGTGTATGAATAATGAATTACGTTCTTTTCTTAGTTTACATCAACTTTTGTTACAGACTGTAGTCATATGTTATGCGTGCATAGTAGAACTTGTTCTAAGTCTATCTAGTTAGCTACCGCATTCAAATTGATAATTCGTCGCAGTTGGTAGGTGGTAGAGCCACGCTGATGCTATTACTGGTTTCAGCATGAATGGGCCAGCTCGCACAGAAAACCCACGTGAAGTAACAGTGCTTGCGTTATTGCGTTTCGTTCGGTCAGTGAGAGCGCCGGAAGCCCACCTCCCCTCCTCCAATGCCCTCTCTCCCAAATAAAGGCTGGCAACGCACTTGTGAATCCCCTGATGTTGCAAGTGTCTATGGACGGTGGTGATCACTTAACATCAGGTGACCCAACTGTTCGTTGGCCTCCTATGATATAAAAACAAAAAGCTCCTATTGTTCTGTTCCGGTACTGCACTTGTTGGACAGTTTTCCTCAAGGTTTAGCGTGTTTACCATCTTAAGCCACACCGTTATACCGTCCTAAATTCCTTGGCATATTTATCATTCATCATTAGGCATTTAATTCTGGGAGGTTTGTAAATATTTCCAGCCAGTTTTAAATTTATTTTTAAATCTAACACTAATAAACGATGTTGAGTAACTAATACCTCTCTAGGCAAAACCTTACAATCCTTCACTATTTTAATATTATTTCGTCGTAAGAGAATTTGAGTAGTGTGATTAGCTGCTGGTCTCTTTTCTGAAAAAAAGTATTAGCTATTGCAAAATTGAAAGCAACTGCAGCTTGAACGAGGTGTTCACCTTCTTTGTTTTTATTCCCAAAACCCCTGCCTCCATGCACTCTCTCATAACCTCCACTTTCTCTACCTACATGCCTATTAAAATCACCTCCGATATAAATATCCTCATTCTGTGAAATATCCATCCTATCAAAGTCTTCCCAAGACTTCTCTTTCACAGCCTCGTTATATCCAGCTTGCGGCGCATACACACTTATTATATTTAACGTCATCTGTTCTCAATAATTTCACCAATATTAATCTATCATTTACTCTTTTTACGTCTTTTTACGTCAGACATTTCTTAAACTGATTATCTAATACAATTCCTACGCCATTCCTCTTACTGTTACTCCCACAGTTGTAAAATTTATATCCAACACCAATCTCTCTCGCTTTTGTCCCTTTCCATTTCATATCTTACACACAAGCCACATTTATGCATCTTCTTTGTAAGACATCCGCCTACTCTCTTCCCTTCCCGGTCATTGTTCCCACATTCCAACTCGCAAATCTCAACTTTACATCCCGAATTCCTTTCTTACTTTGAGCCCTACCCTGACATACCCCTAATCTCCTTTTTATGCTTGTCATGTTGTGAAGTATGATTTGGCTTAATTTTTATGATCGGCCGCCTGTCTGACATCAACTCGCCTTGGAATTAAGACATAATGCTCTAAATACAAAAACTCGAATTACAATTAATCATAGTACTAACAAAATACAAATTGAATTATAAAAAAAAATATAAATATTTACTATATACGCAATAAAATTTAAGAACGAGAACTAAAATACTAGAAAATCAAACTTCCTTTCCACTATTATTTTGGACTAGCTGTTACCCGCGGCTCCGCACGCGCTTTTTAAAAAATGTATTAAAGAAATGGAAAATTGTGAGTGGGTGTGTACATTAGATTTTGAAACGTTCTTCATTGGTGCTCTGCTTCTATTGGTCTTAGCGTGATGTAGCCTGTAGCCTTCCTCGATAAATGAGTTATTTAAAACCGAAGGATTTTCTCAAATCGGACTGGTAGTTCCTGAGATTATTAATTACTTTTTTAAGGTCTGTTATCTACCAGTAAATACCCCGTGAAAATCGGCCCAAAGTAATGCGGACGAAGCCGCGGACAAATAAAGTAGAATATGTCAACCGCTATAATTTCGTTTATCTGGCAGTAAAAAGTAAAATTCCCGTTAAAATAGGTCCAGTCGTTTTGGAAATTACCCAGGACAAACAAACAAACAGACAAAATATAATAATATAAAAATATAGACAAAGTATAAAAAAAGTTTTTTTTGGTCATTTGTAGCCATATCCATTCATCAAAAAGTTGTTATTTTAATTGTACATACACCAACTTTATTTTTATAATACGTAATATAGAACAAATAAAAAATTGGAAATAAAAGTAGTATAAAATTTCGAATACGAAAACAAAATAACCTTTGAAAATGTTAGCGTTGATACTTACCACATAACTTCAGAATTGGCAGTATGGATTAATTCCTTCGCCTGTCCTATTGGACGAATATTATTACTACTACTTACTACGTTACCATGGCAACGTATATAATAATAACGTAATCGCTCAAAAGCAAAAAAAGTGCCCGATTTTGAAACATTCTTCATTGGTGCTCTGCTTCTATTGGTCTTAGCGTGATGATATATAGCCTGTAGCCTTCCTCGATAAATGAGTTATTTAAAACCGAAGGATTTTCTCAAATCGGACTGGTAGTTCCTGAGATTATTAATTACTTTTTTAAGGTCTGTTATCTACCAGTAAATACTCCGTGAAAATCGGCCCAAAGTAATGCGGACGAAGCCGCGGACAAATAAAGTAGAATATGTCAACCGCTATAATTTCGGTTATCTGGCAGTAAAAAGTAAAATTCCCGTTAAAATAGGTCCAGTCGTTTTGGAGATTACCCAGGACAAACAAACAAACAGACAAAATATAATAATATAGACAAAGTATAAAAAAAAGTTTTTTTTTGGTTATTTGTAGCCATATCCATTCATCAAAAAGTTGTTATTTTAATTGTACATACACTAACTTTATTTTTATAATACATAATATAGAACACATAAAAAATTGGAAATAAAAGTAGTATAAACTTTTTCCATAGGAAAACAAAATAAACTTCGAAAATGTTTGCGATAGAAACTTACCACGTTACTATGGCAACGTATATAATAATAACGTAATCGCTCAAAAGCAAAAAATGTGCCCGATTTTGAAACATTCTTCATTGGTGCTCTGCTTCTATTGGTCTTAGCGTGATTATATATAGCCTATAGCCTTCCTCGATAAATGAGCTATCTAAAACCGAAAGACTTTCTCAAATCGGACTGGTAGTTCCTGAGATCATAGCGTTCAACCAAACAAACAAACAAACTCTTCAGCTTTATATATTAGTATAGATTACCTCTAAGTAGTACAAGCTTATGGCCACAACAATCCTTGCTCAGTATGACGTTTTTTGGATTAGCGCACTCCATACTGCTTGCTGTTTATAATATCCAGTCAATACTGTGTTGGCATATTAGTGAATTTATTATAAAATATTACCGTATTGAATGCCAAAAAACTATTTTTTACAAAATAATAAATTAATCTATATGTTTTGAAGGCGACCGTCAACGTCAAGATCATATTGTGGTCAAATACTAAAACCTATACTAGCAATATAAAGAAAATATATTTTGCTGTTCGGTTGTTTGTTATTTTGTGTCAGGATTCAATTCGTAACGCTAACAACGTATGCCATGGAAATGAATATTTGTTGGTTTTATTATAACTTTGAGTGTGCACAAGGAAAAGTTTTCTCTTTTTTACACCTATTGGTTGTTCTATAAAGCCTGTTTGATTACACTTTACAAGTTCAACACTAGCCGATCAATTTTATTATTATCTAATAATAATAATAAGAATGCACATCTGTGTAAATAATGATTTAAATTTATTAATTTGTGAGGAAAAATCTGTGTAAATGAAGATTTAAATTTATATATTTTTATAAAGAAAAATAAATTTGTAATAAAATATATTTCAATACTTATTTAGTTTTAGCTGTAACATTTGGAATTGATCTGTTTCGTTTTTTAATCAATTTACAATGTTTTTTAATATACCACAAATATATAACTATTAGGAAATAAGCCATTAAACACACATGCTTTGAATGAAATGCTCTTGTTTAACATTTAGTTTGTAAAGAGGAAGTGGAACAAACAATCAAAGCCGCGCCGCCGCTGCCGCCGTATTGTCGCGTCGCATCAGTGCGTTACACTCCAAACATATTTGTTATAAAAAGAATATTAACATTTCGTTGACACGCAATTTTACTCAGAAACTATGTTATGTTCCAAATTTTTACTAAAATTAAATTAAAAGCCAAGAATAGTATCCTCTTTATTATTAAGCAAACCCAAATAAACACGATGTGCAAAATTTTTGGTTTCATCAACTGAAATAGATAATGCAAGTGTAAGAAATGACGAATTAACTCGTTACTGGTCAACAGTGTGTTAAGTATTCGAGATATTCTCATAGAAGATAATACTACAGCTACAACATAAACGGTAACAATAGACCTTAATCAATTATAAGCTTATTACATATCAACAATATAGCAAGACAAACACGAACGCGCGTATTGTTAATTACTTTAACGGTTCATTAGATAAATGACTAATCCTTCCATTTAAATTATGTAGACAAAACACATACGAATATATTTAATGAGATTTTGATTACCTATTCTTCACATAACAATGACTTCGTAATCTAGCCTTAAGAGAATTATATTCATAAATAAAATTCGTTTCGCCAACAGCTTGGTTTTATAATATTCTATTAGAATTCAAATAATGTACATACACACTCACGTATATGAATTTTTAAGAATGATTTTTTTTAGTAAAAGTTGTAATGAAACTTATGTGACTTTATACAGAATTGTGTGTCATTATAATCATGAATAATATCATATTTGAATATAATATAATCATTTGAATACGTGTTAAGTGACGATGAGGTCCAAGAAGGTAAACACGCTTAACATGGAGTGACTCTCTCAAGTGCACCTGGCGGAACACACCCATTGGTCCTCGGCGACAGATTGTTAACTTGAAGGTTGTAGCTAGCCAGGCGGACTTAGAAAAACCCCTACCACCATGCTTTGGTTTTATCACAATATTTCCCGTCACCGAAATCTCCGACTTATTTGCAAGGGTTCGAACCTACGTTGGTTGGTGTCCAACACGCTATCAATTAACCCATCATCGCTAATAAGCAGTCGTGACAGAATTCCACAGAGGTAAATTCAAACTGGTAAAAGGGCTATAAGGGTTAAGTAACTAATTAAGTAGTGATTACAAAATTACAATAATAAAAAAGACAATTTAGTTTAAGAAACGAAGATCCCCGCAGACATTCAAGCCATTTCAAAGTGACCCATTGCACTCATCAGTTAGTCATGAATAACGATTATTATTACACTATAATACAATTGGTTTCCTTACTGCATATTACATTAATTGTTGCAAATTATTCGTGTTACCTATAATTACAAGTAGTTGATAAAGGGAGTTCCCACAATACAGAGTGCGTATCGATCTAGTGGTTATTTAATTCTATGGAATTTATTTATAATTTTCCTATTTATTAATGCGGTTATTGCAAACAATATACTAATTAATTTACGCGATACGTAGCGCTCAATATCATCTCATGTTTTATGATATATTTTTTTATTTCAGTTGTTGATGTAACTTATCTTTTGTTATTCTTGAACTTATAGAGATGCGGTGAATCCGTGTTTACGATCTTCAGATCATTAAA
>MU159005.1:469457-519869 GCA_015888305.1 Antheraea pernyi
CTCTCACTGACCGAACGAAACGCAACAATGCAAGCACTGTTACTTCACGTCGGTTTTCTATGAGATGGTGGTACTACCCCGGGCGAGCCGACGCATTCATGCTGGAACCAATAATAGTTTCAGCGTGGCTCTACCACCATTTAAATAATTTAAAATATTGTTGTGTTAAAATATTACTGTTATTGTTCATTAAAGTGAAAAAGCTTAATTAAAAATTAAACGTGTAAAAAAAGGCTCGTGTATGGATGAAACAGTCAATGTTTAGGATTTTTCGACATATTTTTTCATCTTTCATTTACAAGGGCGTAATTTTAGAAACTGATTATCAATAGAAAGCTTGCTTTGCGTTTCAAAAAGTGTAAGACTGATTATAAAATAAAAAGATTAATCAACAATCAAGGTTTTATTTAATGTAATTCCCACTACATACTTTTTATTGAGGAATCCATAAAAAGTAGGAAGCAGGATACTCGGCGTTCTTTGCCGAATAGTCGCCACAACTCTAATAATTTTTCGAAGTTTATAAAAAGGGGCTAATGTCGTTATCCAAGGATATTAACTCCGGGTTCCCCCGTAGCATTATTGCACCTATCAAGAGAAATCTCACGACATCTTAACAGACAGATAAGGGGCTCAAAAAATCCTCAAAAAAACCTCACGTAATTAATGGTCATCCCCTTTCTTTGAATAATATAAATAGTCTAAGACAAAACATTTAAATACCTTTTCTCTCTTGTTTGTCCTCCGATTTTCTTTTTCATTTTATTATTACTGTGTTACAAATAAAAAAATCGAGGATCAAGGCGAATCGAGGAGTTAAAGCCTTTATTTATGTCTCTATTCGTCATGCCTCACGTTCCTTACGTCTACAATTTACAATATTTGTACAATACACAATACAGTTACATTTAGAAAAGATCAAGAGAGACAGATATCTATATATGACCATGTGAAAAAAAAAGATTGTAACCCCTTATTATTTTATGGTCGAATCGGTCACTGGCGACCCGCTAGTACACGTAAGATATCTCAGAAGAAAACAATAATGTGAGAATACTACTATTTATTATGAGGCTAAAAATAATAATGTATATTAAAAACAAATGTAATTAAATAATTTTTTTTTTATTACACAGGTATTCTGACGGCAGTTAACTGCATTAGCGTAAGGTGGACTATGCGCATACAAGACGTATTCACTAGTTCGAAGCTGCTAGCTTTAATAGTGATAATAATTTCGGGTTTATGCTATATCTTTATGGGTAAGTTGGTGGAATATTTTAATATTTACCTATATTCTAAAATTTTAACATTATGTGCTTAGTTTGAAAGTTTCAGTGTTCGCAATGATTCTATTGATTTGTTAATGTTACATGGAAAATGGACTGTATTGTGAATGATAGTGTACAGTTAGTTTTGCCCAAAATTAGTCTTGCTCTTGCAGTTTTAGTCCTCTTCTTGTATCTTTGCAAGACCTAGACCATAAGCCAAAAACTGAGAGTGCAATAGTAAGAGACTGTATTGTGAATGATAGTGTACAGTTAGTTTTGCCCAAAATTAGTCTTGCTCTTGCAGTTTTAGTCCTCTTCTTGTATCTTTGCAAGACCTAGACCATAAGCCAAAAACTGAGAGTGCAATAGTAAGACCAAAACCAGGGGTATTGACGCAAAACCGAGACCCTATTCAAGTCTCGTTTTCGTTTTACATTCGGGTAAGATTGAGCATAGTGCAATCTAAAAACAGCGACAACGATAAGATCAATAGGCCATCGGCATTTCTTGCTGTTATACACAGGTATTCACACACTGACTGATTCCGAAATGTGACAGATCAAAGAGGCAGGTACTTTGACGATTTTATGTGCATGTTGCATCTAGTGCACACAGGATTTTGTGTCGGTACTGATGCGGATATCCTATCTCCCCGCAAATATAGCGGTACCAAAATCAAGTTTAATATATACATACATCTTATCTACATACATAGTACTGTGTTGTGATAAAACTTAACTCATATTTATCGTAACAATAAGTACCGTGAACTGTCGGAAAGCTCTCAGCGGAAACACATAAATAATAACAACAATTGATATACTCGTATATCTTAGGAATGTTGACTCAGTGGACAGTAGGTAAATAAATTTTATGGTCGCGAATCAGCGGCGCTACAGGATATTACTTATATTTTATTGTTTTATTTTCATGCGTACTAAACATTTGGAGGTACAAGATTGAGTTTAAAAAAATGATCACCTTTTGGTATACAATTCATCACAATTATTGTTGATCGAAGATCACAGTAGCCTCAAGAGACCGACCTACTGCGCAGAGCCATCTGCTCTTTCTGAGGGAAGGCATGCCCATAATCAATCACCACATCAGCCCACGACGTATTGACGATTCCAATATTTTCAAGCTCCGAGAAATCCACTGTTTTATACTATATTTTCTTACATACGGAGGTACTATAAGAAGTTTCCTCAGGTTCAGGTTTGGGGATAAATACTTAAATTAATAATACTACATAATGTTTGGCAATTATTCGCATCGCGTTTTGTGGCTATGTTTAATGGGTTGGTATAATGAGCTTATGGTAATGCGATTACTACATTTTGCTGATCATAAATAAAAAGGATTATTTCATAAGCCGTACCGTAATGGACAATTTCCTATTGGGTTCATTGACGTTCTTTAGATTTCCGCCTCCGCTTGATAATTCGACCTATTGTTCCAAGTATTGTCGTCTCTTCATTGTATTCGTTGCAGTCGTAAAACGTTGCATTAAACTCGTATAATATCTGTGACAGTTGCGGAGTTTCCAAACGGTTATTAAGCCCACGTTATAATAGGTAGTTAATCAATTTGGAATTTATACCAATCGCTCAAGGTCATAGATCTGTCTACGTTTAGTCACTAGTAGATTCTAGACAATCTGGAACGCCTTATGTGCTAGTGCGTGTTGCTGACCATACTCTTTAGATAAAAAACAGCGCAGTGGTTATATATGCCGGTGCTGCCAACATAATCGAAATGTATAAACACAAACACCTTTAAAATTTGCAATTAAAAAAAAGTTCTTATGCATCTAGTATTTTACTTGTTTATTTTTATGTAGAGACGGCCAGTTAAAGTAAGATTTTATTGACAAGTAACGTTCCGGCAGAGCAATCGCATTGCTAGCGAAAAAAATGAGACCATACCTTTTCTCTACAATACGAACATGTAATGCACTCACTGCAACAAACAAAACGCATTTGTTGCAGTCAGACGTAGTAAATTAATTAATAATTAGTCAATCAATTCCAAACGGAAGAGCAATTTAATATCCACTCTAATATTTAATGATGGATTTCAAGCCATTGAAAGAAACATTTTGATACAATCTAATCAGTATGAACAACAACAAAAGGAAGATACACAAGCAAAGAGTATTGTAAAACAAATAAACAGAATCATTATAAGCAATCTAACAGATAAACTACCTCATATATTATCTTCTCAGGTTGATTATGATCCAAGACATGAAGCATTCTGGTTTGTTGGTGGTGTTGATCTTCCCTCAAAAATAATCAAATGGAGGAGGCAGTATAGTTGGCTGAATGATCGTGTTTAGGAGAATCTTGATAAACCTATTCAGTATATTGGTTCACCGTTCATAGCTGTCAGAAGCCATCTTCCACTGAAACTACTTCTCCCTTTCTTCTTCTTCTTCCAAATGAACTCTTTGAGAAAACAACTAGTATGGAAAAAAAATGTAATGAAATAAAATTGAAACTGACATTTTTTGAGATAATAATGGCGTAAGTGAAAGCGTGTCAGGGCGTGTCGTTGGACGCAGGTTTGAATCTTTGCAACTGAGTTGGAGCTTTCGTTGAAGGAAAACATCGTGATGTAACCATAGCATAGTGGTGGGGATTTTTTTTAAGTCTGGCTGGCTAGCTATCACCCTAAAATTGAAAAACTGTCGCCAAGCATCTATTGTTGTATTCGGGCAGCTCCACTTGAAAGCCAGTTCGCCTTTAAGTCAATCCTGTTTATCATCTAAGATCAGATTGTCATTTAACATCAGGTGAGAATTCGGTCAAGCGCTAAAACCTACGAAGTATTAAAAAACAACTGAACATCGATCTGTCAACATTTTTGAAAAAGTCCGTAGTGTTTTCTGTCTCATTCATTAAACTCAATGTTTTAGCAGAAATTGTCCTCTTTTACGTACAATTTTTCAATGATTTTCTTTCATACAAAATACATTAATGGAATCGAGACCATTATGGTAAAGAAATGGTAGAGAAAAATTACCAACGCGGCTCCAATACTCATTTATCCCGAATATATTATCAGTCAATAACAACAACGCGGTCCAAGATAGTTAATTGTTATTGTTTAACGCATTATTACATCATTTTAAGAAACAACATTATCTTCTGTTTTTTATCAATGGTTACTTACTATTTTACCTAAAAATAGAATAAAAGTGTACTTAAATATTGAATACAAAATTATAAGATAGCGTACTATGTATTTATAAATTAACATATATTTGATAGATATAAAGTCAACATCCTGAGGTGTTTCGAAAGTTCTTTTTTACTTATATTCTAATACATTCTAAGGTTTTAGATCATTAAACTTTAACAAAAGGGAAAGGCTTGTAGGTGTAAATAGTGAAACAAACTGATAGATCTCTAGGGTTTTGTGTCAAATTTCCAGCTTGAGATGGGTAGTTCATCTAGACGATGAGCCTTTTCACGTACAAATATGAAAAAACTGAAAATTATTTTGGACGTAAAAAAATAAAATATTAAATTTATGAAGATATTAATTTTAAAAAAGTCCTTAAATATTTCTTTTTCAATTTTTAACCATATACCTATCATTCACTCTCTCAGATCTTCAAATTAAGTCAAAATCTATAAATTTGCTTTTTTCCCGTTTTTGTTAAGAGAGGTTTTCGAGGAATTTTAAAATTAAGTAAAATATGAATTTGACATTTAAAATTTTAGATGATAAAATGAAATCGTTTTAGTGTTTTTCCGGACTACAAATACCTGTAAATAGATAAATATTCGTACGGGTATACTCGTATACTAAAGTATTTTAGAATATAATTTTTCAAGTTACGTTAATTTTACGTATAAGAAATTATTCACAGGTGGTTATCATAATATCCAAAACGTATTTTAATTTTATTTGAGAACCGTTTAATTAAATTTCTGCAGGTTTAAGTGTCAATGTGGCCTCAATATGGTAATATTAAGCCTAGAGTGGTCGGCTTACACGAGCGGCTGCAGAGACACTCATTGATGGTTGGCAACAAACTCTCTAATGGGGGAGGAAGCTAGCCAGGCCGGCATTATACTGTCATACTTTTGTTTTTTTTTTATTTTTTTTAATATTATAGGAGGCAAACGAACAGACGAGTCACCTGATGGTAAGTGATCACCGCCGTCCATAGACACTAGCAACACCAGGAAAGTCGCAGGTGCGTTGCCAGCTTGTGTTTGGGGGGAGGGAGGAGTGGGGAAAGGGGAAGGGGGAAGAGGAGATGGGTCTCCGGCACTCTCACTGACCGAACGAAACGCAACAATGCAAGCACAGTTGCTTCACGTCGGTTTTCTGTGAGAGGGTGGTACTACTCCGGGTGAGCCGACCCATTCATGCTGAAACCAGTAGTAGCTTCAGCGTGGCTCTACCACCTACAATGTATCATGAGGTTCTTTTTTATGCTTTATGGTTTAGCGTATAACCACAATGCCACCTAATGGTAAATGAAGATGTGGTCTAAGGTAGTAAAATAGCTAAACCAAGAGGTAGGAACAGCTCTCAAGTGCTGCAAGGAACACATCTATAGGTGATTGAATTTTTTTTCTCGAACTGACTACGCTATTGACCTGGCAAGATTTTTACAGCTTCACCGGACTACTAAGGCGAGCGCTTCAGGCACTCAGTCGATAAATATAGGTGATTGACGAATGGTGAATATTTTCCACTGATACTCAGATGAATCGGAGAATTCGATTCAAGTCGATTGTTTCAGTGTCCGTAGATATACCTTACTGCAGATCCGTCATCGCTTTAAACCCCTTAAAATAATTTCATCAATTTAGATTCTCTATAATAATCTTCCGTAGGTCATACGGAGAACTTTGAAAATGCATTCGAAGGCCAATATTCTACTGGTAGCGTAGCGCTCGCTTTCTACTCCGGTCTTTTCGCTTTTGGAGGCTGGAATTATCTCAACTTTGTCACCGAAGAGCTACAAGACCCGTACAAGTAAGAAATATGCTTAAACTATTTTCTACTTATGCAATATGTACATTACTAATTACATGCCGGTTTCACTGATCGTAAATTAAATTCTCGTAAGTGAAAATTGATAAAAAGTGTGTGTGTACTTATGTACACGCGTTAGAAGTTATATTTCTTTGGCGTAACAAGATAAAAATCTTTTCAAAATTTTTATCTTAATAATTTCATCAATTTAGATTCTCTGTAATAATCTTCCGCAGGTCATACGGAGAATTTTGAAAATGCATTCGAAGGCCAATATTCTACTGGTAGCGTAGCGCTCGCTTTCTACTCCGGTCTTTTCGCTTTTGGAGGCTGGAATTATCTCAACTTTGTCACCGAAGAGCTACAAGACCCGTACAAGTAAGAAATATGCTTAAACTATTTTCTACTTATGCAATATGTACATTACTAATTACATGCCGGTTTCACTGATCGTAAATTAAATTCTCGTAAGTGAAAATTGATAAAAAGTGTGTGTGTACTTATGTACACGCGTTAGAAGTTATATTTCTTTGGCGTAACAAGATAAAAATCTTTTCAAAATTTTTATCTTTCGCCTTATTCTACGTTTGTAGAAATTACGACACTAACAATAGAAAAAGTTGACTATAGATAACTTCAGGTTGTCGGTTTTTCGTGACGGTGTGCGCGCGCATCGTAATAACTTCAGGGTGTCGGTTTTTCGTGAAGGCGTGCGCGCGCATCATAAAAATTTACTCACATCATTTTTCCCTAACGCGCCAAAAGAAGTATAACTTCAAAAATATCCTTTTTCTTATTCCATGCCATAATAAACTATTGTGTCAAATGCCACTAAAATTCGTCCAGATAATTAACCAGTATACTTTCACGCTTAAACTCTACATTAGATATTAGAATACATAACGATAATATTTAAGAACGAATATTAACCGTAACTAATGAACAATGACGAAAGGTGACTTATGATTTTATTACCAAACGAACTCTTCGAGGGGATAAAATAAATTATTATTTTAATGTCCTACGCCGTATTATTGGACTTCCATTACTATAACGACACTTCTATAATAAGCATCATTTTTCAAACGCACGTACAATATCTCAAAACGTTATATTCTTTTTATGCGATCTATGAAATAATATCGTGATATCGACGATAAAACGAGATATCATTAAATAAAAACTAATGTATTCTTTCTATCTTGTTTACTAAGTAATACTATGCGAGTTTAGTTACGCCATCCGAACTAGGGTAAATAGACGTATTGGTGTCAAGAGTAACGATTTGCTACTACAATGGGGTAGAATTACAAACTAAATTGATTCTTAAATCCTTCGCAAGTGGTTCTCATGAGAGTATATCAAATAGTTTCCTCGCAAAGACTAAGTGCGTTCCTTAGATGCTTTAGTTCTACGTAATAAGTACATATCACTGCATGTATTACGCTACTATAATGTACGTACTCTTTTAGTACTTTTTCAATTATAATTTTCGATGAATATTAACTATGAATTTTATTTCTTTTATATTATATTTCTTTATATTCTTCTATTATGTTTCGAGGTGGTAGAGCCACGCTGAAGCTATTACTGGTTTCAGCATGAATGGGTCGGCTTGCCCGGGGTAGTACCACCCTCTCACAGAAAAGTTTCGTTCGGCCAGTGAGAGCGTCGGAAGCCCACTTCCCCTCACCGTCTCACCTCCCCTTCTCCTCATGCAAACACAGGCTGGCAACGCACTCGCGATTCTCCTGGTGTTGCAATGTTCTATGTTCTATGGACGGTGGTGATCACTTAACATCAGGTGACCCAACTGTTCGTTTGCCTCCGATAATATATAAAGAAAAAAATTAGTAAATAATTATCTCCACCGTAGTATATCAACCGTGACATTATCTCGCATAAACGGGTATACGTTCGCACTCTCCCTATTACATGTATTATTCATAGAAACATTTAATTCACTCAAAGCTTTCTCGGTCTTATCGTCTGTTTATGCTTAGAAAAAATATATTCCAATTTGATTCCGCGAAGAGAGCAGGAACAACCGATTTATAAACTTTATTACTTTTGGCATCGACCCAATTTCCCTAGTTTTCATCTGTTTTCGTCGTGTTGTATCTATTTTATTTTCTTATCTTAAATAACGATTTAACCGTGACACCATTTTGTTTTACTTTTATACGTGTATAACTTTAATGGATGGTTCGATCCATCATTCTATCTTTAAATGAAATAGATTCGTTAACTGAATTAAGTTTTGTTTCATATAAATTAAATTTGTGCTTCTGTAGGGACAAAGAAATACTTTTTCCCGTGGATACAGTGGTGGCTACAGATTAATAACTGGCTATATTTTTAAGAAAAGATGTGTTTACATATTAGTATATCACTTTGTATTAGTCATGGATATTTAGAAAAAAAAAGTACATTTTCAAATACTTATTGTCGTTTTGTTTCTTCCACATAATATATGAACTGAGAGTTTTTGGCGGGATCTTGGTCTGTCATGTAGTGGATTTTATTTTTTATTTATAATCTTGTCTTACTTGACTCTATATTGGGTAAAATTGGTGGTGTTTTATGTAATATGGTTTGTTTATTGTGCTAAGTGAAGTGAATGGAAAATAATACCACGGACCATGAATTCTGAGATGCCACAAAAACTCCATGGAAAGTTCTAGCAAGGTGGCCACCATCTTGTTAGTTCATTGAAATTATATCAAGAAACTTGTAATATCGATTACGATCACTACTATTATAGTCATCACATCAATAAATGTAACGAAACATAGAGAAAAGAATCAGTTGTGCTTTATACAAAATATGTTTAATATTATGAATAAAATAAAACTAAAATTACCTAATTGCGTTAACAGTACTTAAATATGGTGACGAATCCAACGCGATACGAGATTTTACATAATTTACTATTTAAGAACGATTAACTTGAAATATTGACAGTAGGTAAATAAACGCATCTGTTTATACTTTGTTCATATTTATTTGATAAAATGTATTATATAAATTATGTTATATATCTGGAATATCTATATATATATATAGATATTCTATATATATATATAAGATAATATATATTATATATATATATCGGTACATATTGCATGAAAGGACAAGATAACGACTCCACTTTTTAGTAACACTCGACTTTCCTCCATATTTAATATACATATAGACCCCGGCCTATAACATCGAAATCGGAGTAAACTATAATAATAAATGTCGTTTGAAGTGTTTACTTTATTCCTTAAGAATAGGTAACTTAATCTTTTCTAAAGCAAAATAAAATAATAATATCATTGGTATGAAATATTAAAATGTTTATTGTCTATAATATTACCATATATGGTATTACAGGAATTTGCCTCGCGCTATATGGATCGCAATGCCGATGGTGACTATTATCTACGTTATGGCGAACTTGGCCTACTTTGCAGTCGTTTCTAAAATGGAATTGATGTCAAACCCTGCTGTAGCGGCTGTAAGTAGAAGAAAAAACTATTATAAAATAGTTACAACTGTAAAATCATGTCACAAAAACCTTTTGTTGATTTTTAAATAACCCTATCCGTTATAGTAAGTCTGCTACTTTACGTCAGTAACAGGTTACTTTTGCCATCGAACCTTACATATTTTCTATCATGTTTCATTGACAATGAAATTTAAAAAGTATTTTACTCTCAGTTCGTCGATTACGTGTCGCACGCTTTTTTACTTTCTTGGTTGAGTCAATATTTATAAACTCTATAATTTCAAATCTAATGAGTTCTTATTATTACAACTCCTAGAAATTCGAGCTAATAATTAATTTATTTATCACAATTTAATTAATGGAGCATATTTATATTAACTAGAATATTCATTAGGTAATATTATGTTACAATTTCAATATTGTCTTAATTTCGCTGTTAGATCATGTTAGGTGCTATTTTTTATTTTATTGATATGTTAGGTTAGAGTAAAGCCACAAAACCACAACGCTATATCGTATAGATTACCTAAACACTGACACGTCACATTACCAAACGAAATATGAGACAATATCCCAGTTAGTCTTGTAACCGTAGTTTTCATCGTATCTATATCAAATGAGGCGCTCTATTAAAGTGGAACTTCTTATGTGAGAGATTTGAAGTTCTGATCGGCAAACTTTTTGTGTGACGAATAATGGTGGAGGTAAACACTGTGCCCGGTAGAGTGTTGAAAACACCGGTTCTCGTCCGATTACGTCGGGAGCGGTCAGTACTTAGATGAGTGACCGCCTGGGAACACTGCGTAACGTTGACTTTATGTTGTATTTTATTAATTAAGACGTTTCCCTATAGTACATTAGTCTCACTGCACCGTGTTTATTTTCAATAAGTCAATTACGCTCGTAATAATTTTCCTTGGAAAAAATATTACAAATAAATATAAATGAAAACATATGGTTACAAAACCTGCTGAAAACGAATTCAAGCTGTAATATTACGCGTAATAATGATATAGGGCTCATACTACTGCGGTTTCTATTTAACCTCAATTATTGTTGCGATTGGTGTATTAACATCGTGAATTGAAAACATAAATTGATCCGTATCAAACTCAAAGTTAACCCAATTAATTAATAAGTTCACACCAAATCATACATCTCAAATACCTATATAATAGTTAGATACCAGTGTGATATTTGCTTATTCATTACAATATAATAAAATTCTATGACGACCACGACCGTAGTTAGGGGAACATACCACAGTTTATGACATTCGAGGGTAGATCAATTATGATATTTTTTTTACTTCCGCCCTACCTATAACCGATGCTGCTTTACCTTAAATTCGACTCTAGCTACGACCTTGATGACGATACGACGTCTTTCTTGCTTGTTTTATTCAATTTTAAAGTTCATTTATTTTATATGAAATTCTATTTTAACCTCAGATTTATGATTAGGATATAGGAAATGGACATTTAAAACAGATTATCTATACATATAATAAAAATGAAGTGTCTGTATGTAATATCAAAATAACAATTTTTTAATGATTGGGTATGGAAGTATACACGCTATTCATGCAACAAAAATGCAATGAAAGTATACACGCTACTCATGCAATTTTTTATGCAAAAATTTTGTCAGTCTGTCTGTATGTCTGTTTGTTCCGGGTAATCTACGAAACGACTGGACCGATTTTGACAGGAATTTCACTAGAAGGCAGTTAAAATTATAGCGGGTTACTTAGGTGACTCTAATTTAGACTAGCTGTTAACCGCGGCTTCGTCTGCAGTGCTATCACCAAAACGGTTGAACCGATTTCCACGGGTCTTTCACTGGTAAATAACTGACCTTATAAAAAGCAATTTAAGCAATTTATACTAGCTGTTAACCGTGGCTTCGCCCGCAGTAATGTCTCCATAATGGTTGGACCGATTTTGACGGAACTTACACTGGCAGATAACTAATGCTATAGAAATTAATTTTACCTATTCTATTTTAGACAAGCTGTTACCCGCGACTTCGTCCGCATGAAATTGAGCAAAATAATGTTGTTCACTGTAAACATGTGCTTAATGTGTGTTGTACTGGATTCCAAAAATTGATTATAATCGAATTCAGATATCTGTATATGTATGTAATTTGAATTATATTGTCTTTTTGGCCATTTTGGCTTGCGTCTACATAACTTAGTAACCATAGCAACGTATAAGAATATTGCATCGGGTTCAATGAGCACTATTGAAATATATTAAAAATTACAGGCAGACATAAAGTTTTATATCTTGATTTATATTAATGCAAGATTCCAAGATTTCAGCTCATTTTATATTTTTAATTAGAAAAATAATTACCAACTTATTGTCTACAATTCAACGTTATAATAATTTTGAAGATACAAGGGGTCTTTCTAATAAGGTCTTAAACCATAAACGTATAGTAACGTATACGTTAAGAATTAATATTAGAAATATTAAGAATTCCGTAATAGAATTTCTTGCGAAACTAACGATTACTTCTGTGACTATACATATAGTCACAAACACTTATTTATATCGACAATATGGGCATATTATATCTTTATAATAACATTTCTAAGACATTCTGTCACTATGTTCCTTATACACTCACTCACTTACGAGCACTGAGGTGGTTATATGGTGTGTTAAAGTTCCAGATATGTTGTTGATGGTAAATCCCATTCGAAGCACTTAGTATTTACATATGTAATATACATGTTACGCGTTACAGTAGTTGGCGTGCGTGTCGTATTTGCAAATGTTTCTGAAAGATAATTTCTGTAATTCTACATCTTCTCACTTTACATTTCACGCGGAGCCGCGCGTACAGCTAGTTAAAGATAAATGTAGAAACAAAATACTTAATTTTACCTAGAATTATTAATATAACATTGTTAATATAAAGCGCAAATACAATTATAATATAAAATAAATAACCATTACGATTGAACAAACCTAATGTATAAATTAATATGATACGAGTGATAACATTTTAAGTAAACAAGAGCTACACGTGGCCATGGAATATTATTCGTTTTTACAGGTTATTTTGGTATAACAAGACATTTATGTTTCGTGTTGTTATTTTTTTTTATTGTAGCACGGCAAAATGACTGAACTGTGCCTGATGGTAAGCACAGTACAATCCAAAAACAATGGCAACCACCGAGTGACACAGTATCCATCGCCGGTCGCCGCTGTCATGCCGGCCTGCGAAAGGCTGGGTATGCACAGGCTAATCCCGAAACGCGACCCGCAGAAGCGAATCACTATGACGGGCTTTTTCGCCATATACATGGTGGTTGCGACCCAGTCAGGCTGTAAAACCCTACCGCCCCGCTTTCGCCATTGCCTCGTTCGTTATTCAGCAGGGTGCACCACGTGCAGGTGAGGTTGGCTTGAATGTCTCAAGTCTACGATGTTTTTTTTTTTTTTCGAACTGACTACGCTGTTGACCATGCAAGGTCTTAACAGCTTCACCGGACTACATATTGTATACTTAAAACTTAGAGGTAAATAGAATAGCAAAACCACTATCTTTTAGCTTACCTAAAGTGATTAAGATTTTGAAATAACGAAATCGAATTATAACCGGATATCCTAAAACAACAAATAACAAGAAAAAAAAATTGCGTGTAATCGTCACACGTGATTGAAGTAAAACTTCTTTGGCGTTATAAGATATGGCTATTAAGTTAACAATAAATACATCTTATGAGAGTTTGAAAAGGCATTTATTGATGATGAAACGCTAGATTGCAAAATATTAAAAATTATTAGCTGATAGATGGCACTACAGATAATGAAGGCTTGACTTAATTTGTTACTTACATTGAAACCAGATGACAGCACGGTCGCGCGCCCATATATACATAATTAATTCTATTGTATCATTTTTAATATTATCCAATTTTTTATTTAATATTTTTTATTAATTTTTTTTCAAAAAATTCTGAGTGATTTGTTTATAAACTATTTATAGACAAAATCAAAATTATTAAAAAACCTAATGGTACAGCAACGTGACGCCATATTGCTGTATCTAATGGACTTCCGCTGCATTGTCGTCCAGTTACGTCCTAGTCGCACCTAAAGAAGTTTTAGTTGAAAAATTAATAAAGGAAAACATTTGTTTTTATGCCCCCTACCTTTTTCACTTACATAGTACATACGTTGTATAGTATATGTAAGGTAGAGATGCGGACAAACAGCCTGTAGAGAAAAAAATACATCATATTCACACTTAAGACGAATCTAAAGATATGTTATAATATATTATATGTTAATTAAACTGTTAAACTGTTTGCGTTATTATAGAACGTGATAAAAAATAGACATACATGTTCTAGGAATCGATTACCTCTTATCTTGAGCAGTCAAGTAAAAATAATGTAAGCGATTCATCAAATGATAAGGTTATACTTATACTTTTCAGGTGTTTGGAGACAGGCTCTTCGGAAGCTGGAGTTGGACTATACCAGTATTTGTAGCGCTTTCAACGTTTGGCGGAGTTAACGGAGTGCTCTTCACATCCGCGAGGCTTTTCGCGACTGGTGCTCAAGAGGGGCACATGCCGGCTTTTTTCTCTTTATTCCATGTGGAGAAACAGACACCTATACCGTCTCTTATTTTCACTGTAAGTAAAAAAGACTGTTTTGTTTTTAATTTATTAAATGGAAGTTTTTATTTATAAGCTCCAAAACCATGAGTCTTTTCTTTTTATGGATAAGGTTTCTATGCTACAACTCGTCACCAGGCAGCGCTGCAGTTCTGTAGATTGAATCGCATTGACTTCTGTCTAATAAAAGGGGTCGCTATAAAAAAAACTGAACTCGTAACAACAAATAGCAATTACAACAAATAATAAGAAGCGTGAGCGGAGCCGCAGACGCGGCTAGTAATTATATAAAGTTTAAAAACTTAGAATTAATTATACTTAATTATAAGGTTATAATAATTAAATATAAATTATTATACTTAATTATAAGGTTAAATTTTAATAGCTAAAATTATTAGCCAATATATCCTAACTAATATTATAAATACGAAAGTGAGTTTGTTTGTTTATTACACATTTACGGCTTACCTATTCAACCGATCATCATGAAATTTTGCATAATTCTGTCTCGGCATAAAAAAAAACTGTACTCGTAACAACAAATAGTAATTACAACAAATAATAAGAAGAGATTTTTTTTTTAACTTTATTTTTGGCAACCAATCTTTTAGATTAGTACATAAAGTTTCGTTCATCCAGATTAAATATAATATTACCGATGGATAGTTCAAATCTACATTAACGCCAACGAAATTGCGAGCAAATGCTAGCACACAATAGAGATTGAAAGAGCCAGTGTAAAAAGTGGCAGTGTGTGTCAAGATTGGTAGAGTCTATGTAAAGAGTGGGAGAGCCTACGTAAAGGGTGGAAGGAATCAGGATGTGACACCACATTAATTTTTGCTTTAAAGTAGCAGTACTCGCTTTACTAAATTGTGTTCCCAAAGATATGATTGGCAACACACATTTTCACATTCTAACTAAGTCCTCAGGAATAGAAACCTATTATTACTAGCCTTAGGAGTACGTTTTTTTAAGGGAGATTATACATAGCTAGGCTATATTGTCTACTTAGCATTAAGACAACTGCATGCCTGTTTTCTACTTCACGACATAGAAAATACAGTTAGTTTTTTAGTGTATTCTTGTGTTCTATTCCAGTGTCTTTTCTCACTCCTCATGTTGACAACAAGTAACGTGTATGATCTCATCAACTACTACTCACAAATTCTCTGGCTGTCTGTTGGTGCATCTGTTGTGGGGATGCTATGGCTGCGGCGGACCAAACCCGATATACAGCGGCCAATAAAAGTAAACATTGTCATCCCCTATGTCTTCCTCATTGCAATCGCTTGTTTAGTAATAATTCCTGCAATAACTCAACCCATGGACACAGCCATTGGCCTCGCCATCCTCTTATCCGGCATTCCAGTGTATTATTTATGCGTAAAATGGGAAAGTAAACCGCGTAGTTATCACTCGTTTTCTGGAGGAGTTTTGAGATTTCTACAAAAAATATGTTCGTGCATTTATGTAGAATCGTTAGAGAAATTATCGGATAACTGAATTTAATACAGTACATTATACTGTTACTGTATCTAAAATTATTGTATGTTGTATACGGACGTTCGATACATTATAATATGTAGCCCGCTTAAAATTAACAAGTAATTAAATGAAAATGCATTTAAATGTTTATTGATGTAATATAAAGGTGTTGTAATATATGGTATATAATCTTTATTATCTGGCATGTAATATTTGTAACTATTGGACCAATAAACGTTATATTTACCCCATTCACTATTCGTAGGCTATACGGTTACATTGTGAAAACACACAAATTACAAAGTAATAATAATCTTGTATTTGGAAAATCGTAACGTATTTAAATTATATTTGTATAATAACTATTTAATATGTTTGGAATCAGCTTCAATATGTCTTTTTTTTTACGTTACATAACCGACGCAAGGGTCCTGTTTTATGTAGATACTAGCGGGTCCGCCAGAAGGTGTAAAGAAATTATATACCAAAACTTTCCTCATGAATCACTTTATCTACTTGTGAAAACCGTATGATAATCCGGTTAATAGTTTTTGAGTTTATCGCGAACAAACAGACAGACGCGGTAGGGGGACTTTGTTTTATACTATGTAATTATATCAGTACCTACTATGTGTGTTTCTTTTTGTAACGATTTACACGCATGACGACAAACATGGTTGGTTGAGAATTATATAACTTAAAATTAAGAATACAGTATGTTTTATGTAGTACTAAAGGACAAAGAATTTTAAAAAGATTGAGTAACAAATTTACATTTTACTTATTAATTAAGTGTACTCGAAATTTGTCTTTTGTGTAATTCAATTCCAATATGACTTTAAGAGTCAAATTTTATCTGAAACAAAAGATATTATCGAACTTTTATATTTTTTAAATAGTTACTTGTATATTTATTTAGTAATTTTATTTATACTTTGACTGGCAATGTATACCTAGTGTTTGTTATATAATATACAAACTAATAACGTACTTGAGATATATCTGAATATACCAAAAATATCCGTATGTTGTACATAATATTAAAATAAATTGCTTTAAAAATAACCAATTTATTGAATTACATCCAATAATAACACTTGTGCAGTAGGTAATTTGCTCTCTGATAATATTTCTTATGTTAATTTTATGAGCAAAATAATACATGATATTTGTGTAATGCGATGATAAATTTTAAAATAAGTGGCATTTTAATACGTCGAATGTGATAATCATAGTTCATTCATACTTTCGTAACGAGATCACACAGCTTTAACTTTCAACGATCATTCCTCATTGAAAACATTATTTATCTTTGACATTGTATACTGACATAAGTTTTGCTACTATGTACTTTTATATTTGGTAAGATCTTTTTTAAGTAGTTACATATAAGTGTATACTAAATATATTGTATTGTATAAAAAATCATGCCCTATTGTTTTTTGATATATTTTACAATAAATAGTTTATGACACCCACCACTTTTTAAGCCTCAGTAGATAAGTAATATTTGAAAATACATCAAATAAATTTTCAGGAGGTACTTCGACTTAAATTAGTTAATGAATATATCATTATTAGTATATATGAGACATATATACTTTTGTAAAACAAGATGTAAATTAAATAGAAGTAAACATTATTAAGTTTCCACAAGTATGCAATATATTTATATAATGGAGTGTTGCAATTTTTGAATGGAGTTTCGTATAATAATTTACATTCTATTTGCTAGAGAAGTATGTATGTAACAATTAAGATCTGTAACTAGCGACTCGCTACGTTTTCGTATGTATGTAGAATGCACTAAGCTACGTACAAAAACTTGCTTGTTGTTCCGCGTAATTTTTAAATCGGTGATATCTTCTCAGTTATTCATTGAAATGATATCCTGTAAAGGGGCATTTTGATCTCCATTAAATGCTTAACGTCGCTAAAATATTCAATTCGATAAGAATTCATATTATTTTGATCCAAATAGAGATACAAATGAGCCATATAATTTTTTAATATTTTT
The DNA here is from genome assembly GCA_015888305.1 of Antheraea pernyi. Classification (NCBI taxonomy): domain Eukaryota; kingdom Metazoa; phylum Arthropoda; class Insecta; order Lepidoptera; family Saturniidae; genus Antheraea; species Antheraea pernyi. Next base: position 487,372 of record MU159005.1, read on the forward strand.
TATATATAAAATCCCGTGTTATGATTCTTATCCACGATGAACTCCCGAAACTACAGAACTGATCTTCATGAAAGTTGACATTTATGTATAGCTTGATCCAACTTGAGAGATAGGATAATTTATATATCGATTAATGGCTTCAATATTTTTAAATTACAAGTTAAATGATTGTCAATCTCGAACAGATGGCATTGTAAATTAGTTTATTGACAAAAAACTGTAGGACTGACTGTTACAGATATCGTATAGATTGCGTCGTGATATAATTTTGAATTTCTTTTTCAACTCGTTCACCTCGCTTTTTCTATATCTAGTTTTTAGACAGACTCATAATAGCTCATCCAATCTACAAAATTATCATAAAATTATGATTATATAGAATAATTTAACATATAATAATACATACGCTTGGCCGGGTCGGTAAAATATTAAAATGATTAATGGCCAATGCCAACCCCAATGGGTATCCTTAATAGAGAGACATATAGGTACCATTTAAAAAAAAATTGTGCATATATTTAAGACGTCTAATTCTGCAATATTTGTGTTACTTTTACTCACAAAGTTTATCCAGCGTTACCAATGTAAGCTTCTTTGTAAGCTAACTTTGCTCTGTATAAATATACGAGTATATTATTTATGTAAACGTACTAGAGGAAATTCTCTAAAACATAGTGTAAACTGTATCGAATTCACTTACGAAATATACCCTTATTTACCTTAACACACGCAAACCGACGCGAAAAACAAGTTTTATATTATTTGTATATACATCTACATTTCAGTTGAGGTAACCGTATAAATGATCATTTGAAACTGCGCTGTGCATATATGGTTGTAAAAACCCGATGGTTAGTAGAAAAATTATTCATAGTTTTCTGAATGAGTTTGTACCTCGCCTACATATCATTAGAATTGACTTACTATCTTTTCGAAATGATTAGTTAACATTTTTTATTAGTACTTGTGGGAAACTTTTTGATATAAACGTACAATAAGACTTTCGTCACGACTAAACTCGGAGGAGGATATAACAGATTACAATAATATAATCTTGTAAAGAATATAAAAGATATAGGTACTCGTATCTTATGTGGATAATAAATGCGGAGTTTTTTATTTCTCTTCAGTTGTTGCTATTTAGTTCCAACATTGTTATGGGAAATTTCTAATATTTGCAATTAACGAGATTGTGAGTATTAGATAGTGTAGAATGAAACACTTTATGATTTTTGTGTATTTACTACAAGTCTGTGCCAATTTTGGTTTTCATACACGTAGAGAACAGGAAAAACAAACAAATAATTTTACAGGTGAGCATGATTTCGAACACAACTCAGCATGTGCGTCCACAGATAGTATTCACATATTTATTCATAGTTTACGATTCTAATTAATTTACGTCTTGTAATATATTTCATAATCCGATTGTTGTGATATAACTTGTTTATACGAATGTATATCTATGTGTATCAATATAAAAACATGTAATTTAATAAAATATATACATTTTATTTACGTAACGTATTTTACTTTATACAAATGTTCACAATGTATATATTTATACATGATTTTGATATTAGACTAATTTTTCTACTAAATACAGGCCAAAAGTAAAATTAAACAACCTGTATCATGTTGGCCTCTATGGCAGTTCCAAGACTTTATTACAACTGAACGTCATAATGACATTGATTAATGTTCAGTGATAAAAGTGATACTCGTTTATATAATGCAATATATGCGGCTAGTGTCTTCTCTGCCAAAAAATGTCAATAATATCCGACACTTTGCTATATTTCCATCTTTACAAGGTCACAGATGGTATCCCGACGCGGAATACCTAAAACAGTTTAGCGGTCCTGTTATGTATCCCACGGATGAAACAAACAAATTCTATAAAATTATATATAACTCAAAAGTTAAACCCGTGGAGCGAAAGCTCCAAAATATGTGGATCAATTTCGGTCCCCAACACCCAGCCGCTCATGGAGTGCTGCGTCTTATTCTTGAACTAGACGGGGAAACAGTAGTCAGGGCGGATCCTCACGTAGGATTCTTGCATAGAGCAACTGAAAAACTTATGGAACATAAACATTATAATCAAAGTTTACCTTTCATGGATCGCATGGATTATGTGTCTACATTGGCGAATGAACAAAGTTTTGCCATCGCCGTAGAAAAACTACTTGATATTGAAGTACCTCCGAGAGCTAAGGCTATACGAGTGTTGTGTGCTGAGTTATCTCGACTTGCTAATCACATGCTAAATGTCTCAGGCGCTGTACTAGACGCGGGGGGTATCACACCGTTTTTCTGGATGTGTGAGGAAAGAGAAAAGCTGTATGAGTATTTCGAAAGGTTATGCGGCGCCCGAGTCCACTGCGCGTACATTCGTCCTGGTGGTGTATCCCAGGATATACCTATAGGTTTTCTTGATGATATTCACGAATTTTCTATGAAACTTGGAGAACGTTTCGATGAAACTGAAGATTTAGTCACAGGCAATAGGCTATATTACGCTAGAACAGCTGGTATTGGTGTAGTAAGTGCTCATGAAGCTATTAATATGGGGTTTACAGGACCTATGTTGCGGAGCACTGGAGTTAAGTGGGATTTAAGAGTAGCACATCCTTACGATGGCTATGACTTGTACGATTTCGATGTTCCAGTAGGGACCTTCGGTGACAGTTATGATCGACATCTTCTACGTTTAGCGGAAATGCGACAATCGTTGAGAATTATCGATCAAGTACTAAATACAATGCCAGAAGGTGAATATAAAACTGACGATTCTAAAATATCTCTTCCATTACGGAAAGAGATGAAAACTTCAATGGAATCTCTTATTCATCACTTTAAATTATGTACAGAAGGGTACCCTGTACCACCAGGAGCAACATATAGCGCGATAGAGGCTCCTAAAGGAGAATTAGGACTATATATGGTGGCAGATGGTACTTCAAAACCGTATCGTGTGTTTCTACGATGCTGCTCTATTACACATTTATTTGGAGTTCCAATACTGGGTAAAGGTTTAATGCTTTCCGATATAGGTGTTCTTATTGCAACCATTGACGTTGTATTCGGTGATGTTGATCGTTAGTGGAAGTAATGAAACTGCATAACTTTTCTTAATAAAAAATAAAGTAATTTCTATACAGAAATTAATGGCTATACTTATTTTGTACTAACAGAATAAAATTGAAATTATTTTATTTACAATTCGAATAATAAAGAATATTTGTAGAGATAATTAGTTTGCATTAATAAAGTCAATATTTTGAACGATTAAATGCAATGTATATGTACATATTATGTGAAAATTTGACATAATTTATAGGTTGTAGAGCCACGCTGAAGCTATTAATGGTTTCAGCATGAATGGGTTAGCTCGCCCACTGAGTACCACCTTCTCAGAGAACATTGACGTGAAGTTAGTTATGTTAGTGCTTGTATTGTTGCGTTTCGTTTGGTCAGTGGGTGCGGCGGAGGCCCACCTCCTCTTCCCTTCTCCCTTCCCTTACTCGCCCTCACCCACAAGACAGGCTGTTAACGCACTTGCGACTCCCCTGGTGTTGCAAGTGTCTATGGATGGTGGTGATCACTTAACATCAGGTGACCCACCTGTCCGTTTGCCTCCTATGATATAAAAAAAAGAAAGTTATTACGTTATTTAAAATCAAAAGAAAATATAATTCTCACGGAAGGAAAAGAAGAGTGGAAGTGCTAAGTAGGCGTGGCGCAGCGACTATAATTTTGAGTAGTTCCTCTAACTCGTATTCAGTTGGTACTTAATCAAGTTTACTTAATTGACAGAGCGGTAATATGTACTCATTTTACGTGATCCGTATAAATCGTGCTATAATAGGGTTATTGTCTAGTTATGTAATGTTAAATGGCAGTAGAAATAAAAATATAAAATAGAAATATAAATGAAAGTGTTACATACCATTGCATCGGTCTTCTAATTACTTATTTTAAGTAAATCATATTTCAAAAAAATAAGTGAAGGTATGAAAAGTCAGTAAGTAAAACTAATGATATGGAGGTCGGCGTTTTATTCGAAGGGATTCTAATCAGCAAGTCTAATTTTTATTACAGCAGATTGCAGCGAATCTCGAGGATATTCATATTACAAGATATCTTGATGATCGTTGCAACAAAGACAATAAGATTTATGAACGTTTTGATGAGATACAGTTTGGGCTAATGGCAATTTATTGTAATTTAATATAAAGTTAATCGAATCAATTTCTAGAAAAAAATGTCGTCAATTAAGTTATTTTATAACTAAACTTATTATGTAAATTACTACGTTTAACTTTACAGAACAAAGAGATAAGTGGAAGTCGTATAGCTCACGGAATCTATACTAGTATTATAAAACGGGAGGGTTTGTTTGTTTGGTTGAACGTGCTCCGGTACCTACTACTGGTCCGATTTGAAAAATTCTTTCACTATCATCACGCTAAAATCTACAGGAGTAGAGCACCAATTAAGAATGTTTCAAAATCGTTTTTGTTTTTCCTTTTGAAAGCTTCCGCTGCATGTTTGCGTTAGCCCAAAGTAACTATTCCACTTGGACGAAGTCGCGGGCAGAAGCTAAAAATAAAGGGTAAAGCGCGTATCAACGTACGCGACCGGTATCACCAAAATCGAACAAGCAAAATATATAACTATTAACAAAACACCAATCACGTTTCAAAAGTAAAATTAATCTAAAATAAATTAAGTTATCGTATCTACATTGAGATGTCTTGTTTAGAGAAAGTCTTTGTTTTATTTTTTGTACAATTTGTATAAGGCGTTTTACATTCAAGATTTAAACAATATTCAAATACGCAATAAACACTTGCTCTAGATGTGGAGATAAAACGTCCAAAGCATTATCGATCGTTTCCATTAATTTAATTCCATTAAGTTAATATTACAATTGTCATTAGCAAGGCGGCTTTAATGACGACGATGTTCAAATAGATACCTATGTAGTAAATATTTTTTTTAGTAAAATAGGTGTCGATAATTTTAATTTATTTAGGTCATAATGTTAATTATGTATATCTTAATTTAATTGAAATCGGTTGAATTTGAGTTGAGATTTTTTCCGGAAAGACTAGCTAGCTACGACAACTACTTCGACAGACTAGTTTTTGCTAGACTTTTAAAAGTAGTTTATTGATAATTTCTAAGATTATTTATTTCACAATGACATACGCTTTTGTTGGAAAAATATTATGAAAATCGATTGAAAATCTTTATGGTTTCCATACTTCTTAGCACTTCCACTATTTTCTTTCTTCTGCATTTATTATATTATTGTAAATTTGTTCAATTCGAATAATTACTTTCGTATATCCGAATTATAAATAGAGCGATCTTCAGCCGGGCACATCTTAATAAATAAAACATAAAAAATTATGTGTTCACATTCAAACCCTCTAAAAGTCTTTAATCATTCCCTTCACGTGAAATGTTTCGATACTTATTTCAAAGATAAGATTTGGCCATTATTCTTCGCTTATAGCTCTGTCAGACAACTTTAAAATTAGAGATACGTCTATTTTCGAGTATGTCCTAGCAATGCGTAATATTATATATTTGTTATAAATAACCTTTCCTAGTGTTAACTATGTAAACTCGTTATCACTGTATAATAAATACTTTATGTAGTTATAGGGCTAATATTTTTTGCATTACTTTTATTTGTATTGCTCTTATGATAATTATAATTACATGTACTAAATAATTACTGACATTTCTAAATTTTCACAATGTTTGCTTGTATGAATAATTACATTCATATATTGGCCACTCCAACACTTTCCACCCTTTTCCTGCCCAAAGCCTTCAACTTATACCAATCCAGATACGTCTATTTTCGAGTATGTCCTAGCAATGCGTAATATTATATATTTGTTATAAATAACCTTTCCTAGTGTTAACTATGTAAACTCGTTATCACTGTATAATAAATACTTTATGTAGTTATAGGGCTAATTTTTTGCAATACTTTTATTTGTATTGCCTCTTATGATAATTATAATTACATGTACTAAATAATTACTGACATTTCTAAATTTTCACAATGTTTGCTTGTATGAATAATTACATTCATATATTGGCCACTCCAACACTTTCCACCCTTTTCCTGCCCAAATCCTTCGACTTATACCAATCAATATGATTAATCATTGTTTAAGCCACGAAACTGTTTTCAAATGGATAAGAAGGAATACATAAAACAATGAAAATTAATTAAACACGCAAAAAGGGCAGTTATAATTCTTGCAATGGACTGGTTTTCCAGAATTTGTCTTTATAGCTATATCCTGTGTTGGAGTCATTGTTCATAAAAAAAATGATTATTTTATTGAGACAATATATCGAACAAAAACATCGATATATTGTATAGTTCATATTTTATTAAATATTTTATTATCTCGTATATCAAAAGATAAAATAAAGAGCAAAGAAGAGCATTTAATAAGAATTTAAAAAAAACAATTAGTATTAGAACAAGTTACTAACATTTTTAAAAATAATTCTTGATATTACTTTATTTAAATTATTATTTGTTAGTTTGTTGATCTAAACTTCTTAAGATGACAACAACTTTGCCACAATAATTAAATAAAGTAATATTGTACAACATTGGACACTGTCCTTAGTAATTTTACCACACTTCCGAAGATATTTCATGAAATCGTCTAAATGATGCTCTCAAATAAACAAATAACTCTTCTGATTCCCTTTCGCTCTCTCTAGGTACAAGCTACTTACAAATTTATCTAGGCCCTGAAATTTATTAGTGATGTTATAATTGTCAGAATAGAAAATTTATATATGTTTATTACTTTTCTCTAATTACAGAAGATTTTAAATTAATCTTTACAATGTTTTAAATATTTATCATGTTACATACCATGCGTCTTTCTAAATGTATATATTGATTAAATCTTAAATATAACAACTTAAAATTATTTAAAATATTTTATAACACTAATATTTCACATGTATAATAAGGGGCAACTATTTGTCTCTTTGTACGAAGTAACGTTATGAGACGTAATTACTAGATCTCGCGCTGGTTATCATTATTTATTTTCCTCCCTGAAACAATTTGTGTTGATCAGCCCAAAAACCAAAGTTAGAAATAAAAAACCTAAATTTAATTAATTTCGAACACAAATTTGTAACCATAGTCTACAATTTTTTTTACTCTGATCGACTACTTTATTTTTGTAAGTAAAATAGTAAGTCTAGGGTGATATCGTTGAGTAAACGTCCGAAGTCTATCGAATAAAATATACTGAAATTAAAAGGTGTAATTTATTAGATTAAGTCGATATGACGAATCAAAATATCACTATTATTTTGAACATCGATGTGTATCGAACATCCCTAACTCTGGGGCTTGTCAACTCTTTGTTTATATATTTTTATTCATTTTAGCATTAGCTTGGCTGTGGAATACTATCATGCTGAAGTTTGAAATAATATCCTCTCGTACAGTAGAGGGATTTGAAAGTGAGAAGAAATTCGTAGCTTATATGTTACAAGTTAGACAGGACTCAACAGAATCTAATATCTCCGATCCTGATCCAGCGAATGTGGAGAGGAGGTATACCCATTTCTTGGATCTATATAATGGCTTGAAAAAGGAATATCCGGCGTTACTAAGTAATTTGACTTTTCCAAGAAAGGTATGGACATCGTATACACACATTTTGTATATAGCACTTATTGTCTTTATATGGATATTGATAATAAGAACAAATCCACTGTTGATAATTATTTACAATGACTAGTGACTATTATGACGCATACGGGTATAAAGGAAATCTACATTTATAAACTGAGATTATGAATCTTACAACTCTTGAACTATATAAATATATATTTGTCAATGTAAACAGACTGCAGAAATTCACACTAGATTGCTAAATACATTTAACATTTTCGAGTACTTTGTAATATCTAAAAATATGTTGAAACTCAAGATATGAGATATGTTTGGTCTCTGAAATAACTTGTTTTAGGATTATATAGTTATAAAATTATTGTACTTCAGCGTTTATGTTATCAGTTCATTAAAATTGGCTTCCATTACTTTTATGGAATTTTGCATCCATTACTATATTCTTTTAGAAAGTCTTACTTTATCGATAACTAGCCGCTGCCCGCAACTTTGTTAGCGTGGAATAGTTACTAACGCTAACATGCAGTGGAGGCTCTAAAGAGGAAAGTATACCCCCTATAGGCCTTAGCGTGATGATATATAGCCTATAACCTTCCTCGGTAAATGGGCTATGTAATACTGAAAGAATTATTCAAATCGGACACATAGTTCCTGACATTACTCCCTACAACATCACAAACTTTACCTCTTTATAATATTAGTATAGATAAAAAATAAATAATGTAGTTAAATTCATATATTTATATATTTCTAACCAATGTATGCAATTTTAACAGTAGCATTAGGTAACCTGTTTAATATTGTTTTATCCTTATTGACATATTATAAATATCTTAGGTACTTAAACATACATTATAAAATGTTGTTTGTGAGTTTTTAATTGTTTTTATGTGACTTGTTTTATTTTGTGCACATTTTCAACCAAGTTTTTACATATTATATGAATGTACTGGCCATAGCTATACCAATTTATTAAGGCAGTATTGGATCATTAAATAGTATAAAACACAGTCCCTTATTGCGTCTGTCTGTCTGTCTGTTCGCGATAAACTCAAAAACTACCGAACCAATTTTCATGCGGTTTTCAGCATTGGATAGAGTGTTTAATTTATCAAGGATTTTTTCATAATCAGGGCAAGACAACGTCTGCCGGGACCGCTAGTTAGGAATAAAGTAAAAAATTTAATAGTCATTGTATTATTTTATCAATCTGTGTTAATATATCCAGTGTTCTTTAAACACAACATGTATTATCAGTTTATGTACACTCATTACATTAAGTCATGTGATTAAAACCTATGAATCATAAGCAATAATTAAGTATTCACTTTTATAAGTATACTATAATGATTTAACCAATTATTATTAAAACTGTTTTTGATTTGATTTATTCATAGTTCAATATTAACAACTAATGAATTTTAACTTCAATACAGATATATAGATAAGTAAGGAGAAATTTAATTATAGGAGATATTTTTGAATAAAACTTGCATTGTTTTTTTTATGATTTTAAATTTACTCCTTCAATTTATAATATACATACCATAATGCAAAAGTTTAGCTTTATTGTTATGATAATCATAAAATTGGTTTTGTTATACGTTAAATTTATGTTTATTTCAGATGGTGATGGGTAATTTTGAACCTAATCTAATATCCACACGTTGTACGGCATTTGAATCACTCCTGGGTTTGATAGGGACCGAGTCACGACTTAGGGACTCCCCAGCAGCTGTCTCGTTTTTTCAAGATATTGAACTAAATGAGGCACGAAGACTTATGAATGAAGGCAAATTTGATCAGTCTCTTTCTGTTTTAGAGACAAGTTTTAAATTCCTCAATAAGGTAAACATAATATTTTGAAGATATTATAAATTCACTCTGTATTATGAATTTTTATGAAAGACTATCAGGTAAGTATAAAAATTATATATTAGTAAACACAGCAGTAGAATTCTGATATGTATTTGTGATATTTGTTTCTTTTTAAATCATTGTTAATATTGCAGTTTTACTGGCATAACTACATATTACTTACCCTTCTTTTTTCTGGTACAAAAAAAATCAAATTTTACACCTCTGATGAATTTTGTTTCAAAAATCCTGTTCTCTCCAATTTAACATATGGAGTATGTTTTGATTAAATCATCCATCCTAATTATGTATTTTTTTACATAGCAGAAATTGCTAAATATTGGCTACAAACTAGCAAATTTTATTATGTATCAAACATAATCAAGCTTTGGCAAAACAAGAACACTGGTTTCTGTATAAGTACCAAAATTTTCTATATAGAAGGTTGCCTATTTTTGTTTATCATTTTAGCTCTTACACTAGCTGTTGTGAGGTAAATAATCAGGAAACTAATATATTACAGGACTTGGTAGATTTGATAAATTTGAGATTTGATTTTTTATTGCATAATTGACAAAAGATTGACCATCCATTATGTATACACATGTAGTTTACTTGTATAGTGAACTTAGTCTATATTCATGTGAAAAGAAGCTTTAGAATGTATATGGTATGTAATTTAAATACAATTGTCACAACAGTTCACGTGTATCTGTGTATGAATATACTAGCCGACCCGTGCCCACTTCGTTGGGCGGTAATACGTAAGCTGGGAATGGTTATTTTGCGCTAAAACGCAGCGGAAGCTCTGAAAAGGAAAAAAATACCCCGATTTTGCAACATTCTTCATTGCTGCTCCGCTCCTATGGGTCTTAGCGTGATGATATATATCCTATAACCTTCCCTGATAAAGGAGCTATATAACACTGAAATAATTTTCTAAATCGGACCAGTAGTTCCTGAGATTACCCCTTACAACGTCACAAACTCTACCTCTTTATAATATTAGTATAGATTATAGATAATATAATTAGTTAATAACTTCTGCCCGTGACTTCGTACGCGTGGAATGATTATTTTGCGCTAAGACGCAGCAGAAGCTCTGAAAAGGAAAAAATACCCCGATTTTGCAACATTCTCCATTGCTGCTCCGCTCCTATGTGTCCTAGCGTGATGATATATAGCCTATAACCTTCCCTGATAAATGAGCTATATAACACTGAAAGAATTTTCCAAATCGGACCAGTAGTTCCTGAGATTACCCCTTACAACATCACAAATTCACAAACTCTACCTCTTTATAATATTAGTATAGATTACTCTATTTTGGTATCTTTTGTTCACATAAAGTAAACTACCAAACAATTTCTATACAAACTTTCATCTCGCTTTTCATTCTCATAAAATTTTGTTTATAAAAAGATTTTTTTTAATTGCTAAAGTTTGTATTTTTATCTTCAGTAATTTTAAAGTAATTAATAATCACTTGTTTATTTTATTTCGAGACTTGCATCTAAAAATAACATGTTAGTTCCATTGTAGTTTAATTATAGCTTAAAAAACATAAAATTACCTAAGCACTAATAACAACTTTGCAAAAAACCTTGGCATTTCAGAGATTCCATTGCTTTATTATATTCTTTGGTTATGTATAGCTCTGGCCGTATTATATCACCAAATGTTGCACATTCTCAATTCACATGTAGCAGAATTTAGTAAATATAACTTTTTACAAGAAAACCAAACTTGTTGAGTGTTACATGTCTGGAATATTCCCAGTGAACAGTATCAATAAAGGATCTACTTACTGTTAGCAAACTATGGTATATATTTCGCTCGCTTTATAATGTTTTATATCAAATGCTTTTTTCTTCTGACTTCCCATTGAAATATTTGGTTTTTTTAGGTATTGTAAAATGATAAATATATTTTTCAGGTATATACAGATAGATCTCGTGTAGTATTATGCGCCTTGTGCCGTATTGTAGCCTGCGCAGGTGATAGCGGTGGAGCTCTGGCTGGTCCCGTGGAACGTTGGGCGCAACTCGCTTTAAGAAGATACGAGGCTGTGAGCGATTCTGATCTCTTACTTATATATGTACCATTATTACACACATGTATATCTATATGGTAAGTATTATATAATAATTATGTTTTGGCATGAACGCACTTCTCTTCCTGGGTAAAGGATACAATCTTAATTTTATTTATGTATCTTTTGTATTTATTTCTTGTTATATTATTTAACTTGTCTACAGTAAAATACATTGTACACATTTTTTTCTAATTTACAAATATTTTTTCATTCTTTCATTTGAAAGTTACTATAGGGATAGACATTTACGACAATATCTAATTAAAAATAGAAAATTATACAGACTAAAAGTTTAGACAGTAGTAATATTTATGGAGGACAGTCTGACCTCTATTCTCGTCCTAAATCAATTAAAAAAATAGATGCTTAATATTTTATCTAATCATCAGGAAAAATACAAAAATCATACATAATATGTCATATGTCACGTTGAGAAGTCGTGTTTTTAATATTTTTACCTAAAAAAATATTTATTTTCTCTCAAATTATATCAGTTGTAATTTTAAATACTGTATTTAACCTCCGATAATCGTGATCTTATATAGATTATCCAAGAAGTAGTGAGATACTTTTACAGAATTGTGTATTATACTTTGCATATAAAAGGGAGTATTTCATCTTGTTTTTTAAACATATATTATATTTAAAACATTTAACAGAATGGTGCATTGTTCTATTTGTAATTATAATATAATGACGTCCCAAAAGCGCATTAAATGTTCTAAAAGATGCTGCAATTCCCAATACCACCAAGATTGCGTTAAGTACAATGAGTCCTCGACATTGCGTTCCAAGTGGATTTGTCCAAATTGCGTATCGACTACATCGGACGACGTTGAAAACTTATATGGATCTATACTAACTAAAAGTAACAGGGATATTTCTTCCCCTGTAAGTGTGTCGCCTTCTGTATTGAATGCATCGTCTACAAATCCATGTACTATTTTAACAGAAATACGTATTCTTCGTGAGGATTTATTAATGAAATTTGAAAATCAACAAGCTCTATTAGAAAAAAATAATACTGTTATTATAAAGATGCGACAAGAAATCCATGATCTTACTGGAAAGTTCTCCTTGATACGCGATGAATTAGATGACGCACTAAAGTCCATTAAATTTCTGTCTGATTATCATGATGAACAGATAAAGACAAACGAATATAATAATGGAGAGGTAACTAAAATTATTAATGAGAATACCCAGCTACGTTTTCATGTCCAGGAGTTGGGTGCAAAATTAAATGAATTGGATCAACATGCAAGAGATACGAATATCGAAATACAGGGAATTCCAGAAAGAAAAAATGAAAATTTGCTTACTATTATTAATAATCTTTCAACCACAGTATGTAGTCCTCTAACGGATAATAATATATTAGCATTTCATAGAGTGGCCAAGTTAAATCATAGCTCACAGCGTCCTAGAAATATTATTGTTAAATTGAATAGTCAACGCACACGTGATAATATTCTGGCTTCTACAAAAATTTATAACAAAAGTAATGGTGGCGATAAGCTAAATACATCGCATGCTGGAATACCTGGTGAAAAACGGCCAATCTTTATTACGGAACACTTATCTCCTGAAAATAAAAAATTACATGCTGCCGCTAGAATTGCCGCCAAAGAAAAGAACTACTCTTTTGTGTGGGTCAAAAATGGTCATATATTTCTGAGAAAGAATCCAACCTCTTCATCTAAATTAGTTAAAAATATGGATAGTCTTAATTATTTATAATATATTTTATTTAATTTTAATTTATTTAGCAGTAGTTAATTAATATATTATATCAAAATTCAAACTTCAAATTTATTATCAGAATGTAAGAGGCCTTAGAACCAAAGTAGACGACTTTTATTTTTCTGTATTACAAAATGATTATGATATTATAATTTTAACAGAGACGTGGCTAAATAATACGATTTTTGATCACGAAATTATTGATCACCGTTATAATATATTCAGGCGTGATAGGTCGACAACGTGTTCAAGTAAGAATAAAAAAGATGGCGGTGGAGTTATGATCGCCATTCTTAAAAGTTATGAAGTCTTACGTAAACCAATCTGGGAATCTATTTGCGAAGATCTCTGGGTGTCAATAAAAATATGTAACCACACTATTAATATTTGTGCTGTGTATGTTCCTCCTCCTACCACGTTTGAATACGTTGATACTTTGTTCAATAACATTACAAAAAATATTCAAAACAACATAGATTTCAAAAATAGCCGTTCAAATTTAATTATTGGTGACTTTAATTTCGGAGACATAAAGTGGCAACTAGATTTAGAAGATTCTAAGCTTATACCATTATCCAATAATAATGTGATCAGCGATTTACTTCTAGATGCGCTAGCATTTTGTAACCTCCAACAATACAATTTTATTAGCAATGAGTATCAAAGAATACTTGATCTAGTTCTTGGTAATAACTTATCTAGTATCTCTGTTTCTTTGATGAAGAAACCACTCACTAAAATCGATATGCATCACCCTGCTTTACATATAGATTTAATTGAACACATATACGTACGTACATTTAAACCTCGCCATATAACAACACGTAATTTTTTTAAATGCAACTATGAATCTATCAATGCTGAACTTGAACATGTAAATTGGATGGGATTGTTTAATGAATCCCATCATGTAGATGATATGGTAAATATATTGTACCAAACTCTAGATCCCATAATTAATGATTACACTTCAGTTTATTGTCCTCGTAATGAATCGTATCCAACGTGGTTCAGTCCATCTCTACTTAAAGTTATAAAAGAAAAAGCAAAATATCATCGTAGATATAAAAGATATGGTAATTTGAGAGACAAATTAGAATATATGATACTTAGAGAGCGTTGTGATAATTTAGTAAAATCGTGTTATAGTAAATTTAAGGCAAATGCTGCCACTCACTTAAGAAGTAATCCTAAATATTTCTGGAAAATTGTCAAGGAGAAAAAATCAAACAGCACTTCTTTACCAAATGAAATGGTTTTCGATGATATTAAGGCAATAGGTGGGCAGGAAATTGCCAATTTATTTTCAAATTATTTTCAGAAAGTTTACACTATCCGTAGTCCGATAATATCTACACCCGCTCCAGCTCCTAATTGTAATAGTACTTTTAATGGTAATCATTTGGGTGTATGTTTGATTGAAGATTCAGAAATATTAAAAGAATTAAAATTACTGGATCCTTATAAGAGCCCTGGGCCAGATTGTATACCTCCAGTATTTTTAAAAAGATGTGCTAATAATTTGTATAAGCCACTTGGTATTATTTTTAACACTTCACTTAGATCTGGTGTATTCCCGAATAAATGGAAACTGGCTTATTTGACGCCGATCCATAAGTCTGGACGTGTTGAATCTGTTACGCAATATAGACCAATATCTATTTTATCAACGATGGGAAAAATTCTAGAATCTATTGTTAATAAAAAACTTCTTGCTCACTTTAGACATTCTATCGATCATAATCAGCACGGTTTTCTTCCACGTAAATCTACCACTACTAATTTGATTAATTTTGTTTCTGACATTTCTGAAGCTTTGGATTCTAAAAAAGAGGTTCATGCTATTTATATGGACTTTCGTAAGGCCTTTGACCTTGTTAATCACGATTGCCTGTTAAATAAACTACAATTTTTAGGCATTCACGGATCATTGCTGAGATGGTGTGAATCCTACCTCAAGAATCGTTCTCAATTTGTGTTAATTCGCGGGTTTAGTTCCCCTATTTGTACAGTTCCTTCTGGAGTTCCTCAAGGATCCCATCTTGGTCCGCTTTTATTTATTTTGTTTATTAATGACATTTCGGATATTATGCAATCCAATTTTAAATTATATGCAGATGATTTGAAAATTTATCGTGTAATAGACAATTCAGACGATGTACGTATTTTACAATCTGATATAAATAGGATTTTTGAATGGTGTTTGAATAACCAAATGGAACTAAATTTAGACAAATGTTTTCATATCAAATATACTAGGAAAAAAACACCAACTAATGTATTTTACACTATTAATAATACTATTTTAGTAGAAGTCTCCACGATCCGTGATTTAGGAGTTATCATGGATTCCGCGTTGTCATTTCGTCCACATATTAATAATATTATTCATAAGTCATCCCATCTCTCAGGTTTTATCTTCAGACAATTAAAAATATTTCAGCAGCCAATGCTAACTATTTTTATTTTTAATTCAATGGTTCGTAGTATTCTGGAATATTGTAGTCCAGTATGGAACCCTTGTTATCAGGTTCATATAGATAGAATAGAAAGAGTACAAAAACGTTTTTTATATTACCTTTCCTATTACGACAATAGATTCCATAACAGTAGCTTAAACTCATACTCCAAACGTTTAGAACTTTATAAAATGAAACCATTACAGAATCGTAGAAAGGTGGCTGATGTAATGTTTATATACAAATTGATACATGGTTTCCTAGAATCTTCAGATTTTCTTCAAAAAATACCCTTTAGTGTGCCACGTATAGGCAGTCGTTTACTTAACAGGCAAACTTTTCATCTACCATTAGCAAGAACTAACGCAGGTCAACATTGCCCTTTATATCGCATGCTTTCATTTTGTAATAGTTTACGTTTCAAATTCGATATATTTTTTTGTGTTTCTTTGGCCTCAATTAGAAAAAAAATGTATTTAATTGTTTAATATAATTTCATTTTTCTTTGTATTAATACTATGACTTTGTCTTCTTATATTATGCATGCTGTGTTCACATATAAAAGGGTTCGTGTCCATTTTCGTTCATTGAACTCAGTTTTGTGAACCTTAAATAAATAAATAAATAAATAAATAAATAATCCTCTACGCTTCTATGTTGAAACACAGTGTCAATGACCGTCAGATGTTTTCACTTTCACTTGAAAGTGAACGTGGAAACGGTATGAACAAAACAACAGGGTTTATTGTCCATTTTATTATCCATGGTAATTACCTCCGGGTCGCCCCTTACAGCTTTGGGCACCGGTCATCGCACGTAGGTTTATTACGACTGTGTTTGAAAACAAACTCTAACTTAGGTTCTCTTTATCATTTATTAATACTTGTTTTGATATTATTATTTTATATGTTAAATGTTACCATGAAGTACTATATTCTAGAGAAATGCGAATGTTTAACCTTTCACCTGATATATTTATACATTATTATATATACTGAATGTGCGTCCATATAGAGTATAAAGGCTGAACTAAAATCACTCAAGTTGGAATCTCAATTATATTAATAATAAATATCTGTATTTTATCATAATTATATTAGAATAGACGCTACTTTGCATTTCCGCCTGGAATCGATGGAACAATACTACGTCTGACTGCAACATAAAACAAATCAATTAATCAATATAACCATTATTACACACATGTATATCTATATGGTAAGTATTATATAATAATTATGTTTTGGCATGAACGCACTTCTCTTCCTGGGTAAAGGATACAATCTTAATTTTATTTATGTATCTTTTGTATTTATTTCTTGTTATATTATTTAACTTGTCTACAGTAAAATACATTGTACACATTTTTTTCTAATTTACAAATATTTTTTCATTCTTTCATTTGAAAGTTACTATAGGGATAGACATTTACGACAATATCTAATTAAAAATAGAAAATTATACAGACTAAAAGTTTAGACAGTAGTAATATTTATGGAGGACAGTCTGACCTCTATTCTCGTCCTAAATCAATTAAAAAAATAGATGCTTAATATTTTATCTAATCATCAGGAAAAATACAAAAATCATACATAATATGTCATATGTCACGTTGAGAAGTCGTGTTTTTAATATTTTTACCTAAAAAAATATTTATTTTCTCTCAAATTATATCAGTTGTAATTTTAAATACTGTATTTAACCTCCGATAATCGTGATCTTATATAGATTATCCAAGAAGTAGTGAGATACTTTTACAGAATTGTGTATTATACTTTGCATATAAAAGGGAGTATTTCATCTTGTTTTTTAAACATATATTATATTTAAAACATTTAACAGAATGGTGCATTGTTCTATTTGTAATTATAATATAATGACGTCCCAAAAGCGCATTAAATGTTCTATTACACACATGTATATCTATATGGTAAGTATTATATAATAATTTTATTTATTTATCTTTCGTATTTATTTCTTGTTATATTATTTAATTTGTTTAAAGTAAAATACAGTGTACACATTTATTTCTAATATACAAATATTTTTCCATTCTTTCATTTGAAAGTTACTATAGAGATAGACATTTACGACAATAGCTAACTAAAAATCTAAAATTTTTATACAGGCTGAAAGTTTAGATAGTAGTAATATTTATGAAGGACAGTCACCACTCGATTCTCGCCCTAAATCAATTAAAAAAATAGGTGCTTGATATTTAAAACACAGTGTCAATGACCGTCCGGCGATTTCACTTTCACTTTACCGTTTCCGTATGAACAAAACAAAAGAGTTTATTATCCAAGGTAATTAACCCCGGGTCGCCCCTTACAGCTTTGGGCACTGGTCATTGCATGTAGGTTTATTACGACTGTGTTTATACTTTTGAAAACAAACTTTAACTTAAGTTCTCTTTATCATTTATTAATACTTGTTTTGATATTATTATTTTATATGTTAAATGTTACCATGAAGTACTATATTCTAGAAAACTGCGAATGTTTAACTTTTCACCTGATATATTTATACATTATTATATATACTAAATCTGCATATCCATACAGAGCATAAAGGCTGAACTAAAATCACTGTCAAGTTGGAATCTCAATTATATTAATAATAAATATCTGTATTTTATCATAATTTCTAAAACACATAAGTGTAGGATTAGAATTGATTTAAGAATTTTTATCATATTAAACTAATGAAAATAATCTTATAATTTTTAGGGAAACTTTAGGAAGAGATAAATTGAAGCTCGTGCAGGAATTGAACGATCTCCGTAAAAGAGGAATGAAAGTGGACTCCGTGCCTAGTCTCATGGAAGCTGTAGATAATCTCAATATTATTGTCTAAAGAATATGATATTTTGTGAGTTGTCATCAAAGATCTAAACCAAAAGACTGACCCGTAAAGGTCTTAAATTTTTACAAATATTATTACACGAAGCAGCAATCACGTTTATATACTAAATTTATCTACCAAATATACATTCTGTGTATTTGTTAATACGAAAGTTTGTTGATATGTGGTTCTCCTATTTATAATGAGGCTATAATTACTGTTGCTAGATGATTTTCTCATCTTCCCTTCAAACCCAAAGCATAATCTTTGAAAATTTAAGTTCTAGAAACAAAGTCACTTAAAGTTTATATATTTTTCAATCCAACAGCAACAACAACAACAAAATATATGTTTTAATCGCTTTCTATATAAATTATTATCAATTCTAGAGTAAGTAGTACTGAAATTAGCTGTAACCCTTCATATACGTATGTCAAAACCCTTAAATCCTGTGCTTGTACCTTCGCATAAAAACCTTTGCTAGAATCTCCTCTGAAATCCACTATACAAATTGTCTACCTAAATTCTCTCCAGTACATTTTGTGCATCTAAATTTTACCCTATACACTTTGTGCACTTAAGATGTCCTCTAACCATTTTATACATCGAAATTTTACCCTGTACACTTAGTGCGCTTAAATTGTCCTCTGTACATTTTCTACATCTAAATTTTACCCTGCACACTTTGTGCACTTAAATTGACCTCTGACCATTTGATACATCTAAATTTGACCCTGTACACTTTGTTTAACTAAATTTCCTCCCAGAGCTTTAAAACTTTCAGACGAAATGATTCTGGAGAAAAGCCGGATCTGGCGAAAGGTTTTTTTTTTATTGGGATAAGATAATATATTGTATGTTATCTTCTCATGGGTCAGATGGATTGTGTATATTTTTGTCTGAATGTATAGATTTTGTTCTGAAATATTACAGTTTTATCGCATTATATACTCTGTTAAAAGTGAAGGCAGCTAGTTGATTGAATTCTAGTCTTATGAATTCAAATACAAAAACTGCGATAAAATTATGTTTACTGTCATAATATTAAATAAACGTATATTATGAAAGAACTTGTAACAATTTAAGCTCTGTTTTAGTGGAAATTATTTTTCATAATCCTGTGTAATCTTGCCTTTATTATTCTTGCAATAGTATTATCCTTCGATCAACAATAACTAGATAAAGGGTCGGCGCGAAAAATACGTCTCGGTAAATAACAGCTCACTTGCAATGTGAGCCCTTATTTTGTTTAGTTTGTTTGAAACACAGCCAATGTAAGCCCGTTTCACATGCCGCAGTGTATTCAAAAGATGCAAAAATAATACCCGAAAAAGCAATTTAACGGCCGGAGTATCTTACTTTCGCTAAATACATGTTGAATAAGTTATATTTTGAGCTTTAAACTAACAAATAATATAAATTTTGAACAAAATTACCGATTTTATACCTGTGGTACAAATGTTTGGACAAGGCTCTTCAACCACGCACAATAACGGGAAAAAGTACTTTATTCATTGCGTATTAAGGTTGAATTCACACTAAATGTTGTTTATGTTGTCTTTTCCTGTGTGAGGGGAGTAATGTATTGCTTTGCTCGTTTTATCGTAAGTGTTAGATAATATTTTGAACATTTGTGACTTTATTACTATTACCTAGTAAGGTGTTATGGTTGTAATTAGGTTGAACTTAAAACTGTTTTAAAACTTTTTTTCTCCCATTCTTAGTAAACAAATAGCTACACATAATTTTATATTTACGCGGACAGCTTTTAGCTTCGATTTTGTTCGTGACCCTTTATCTAGTTTTTGTTGATCGAAGGTGTTATCGATTAAATCATTACAAACATATATTAAGATAACTAATATTTCATAATATTTGAGTAGTTTTATATCCAAAGAAATCAAGATGAGTTACGGAGATTACATTTTAGCAAATGTCGGTTTATTAAATGTTTCTTCTAATATTATTGCACAAGTAAAGAGTGTATAAGGTTTTCCCTTAGTGCAATATATTATAATGTTGTAGCTAATTTTATACGAATATTTAATCTCATTTATTGTTTTATTGATTATTATTTATGGAATATTTAAACTCATTAGTTCATAAGTGAAGCTTATATAAATGTGATTTATACTTACACAAGTTAATATTGCTAGTGAATAGATTGTAAATCTAATATGTTATCGGTTTTGATATTCTAATATTCCAATAGAATATATTTTTTTTTATTTGGCTACGGTCTTTATATTGTGCACTAATAATTCTGGTTCGATAAAACTATGAAATAATGTTATTAGTGAATTTTAAGCAGCTTTTTGCTGGCCGGCATGACCGCGACTACCGGCGATGGGTATTGTGTCACTCGGTGGTCGCCATTGTTTTTGGATTGTACTGTGCTTATTATCAGGCACAGTACAGTCATTTTGCTGTGCTAGAATAATAATAAAAAATAGTTGCAAAAGATAAAACTTGATATTTAAACGGCAATAAATAATTATTAAAAATTATAGTGCATTTAAAATAAGAATAATTGCCTTTAATCAGAAATGGAGAGAAGTTATTGCTTAATGTATTTATTAACATTCGCTGCTTTATATACAAATATACTTATTATATAGAATATCGTAAAAGCTCTATTAAAATATTTCTCAAATTAACTTTATAAAACTAATTACAAAATCTCAATTGATGTTGTCGTTTACATTTTTGTAAAATGAGGTATTTTGTTTCATGTAATCGATTTTATAATCGATTACAATTTTATTTCGAATTCGTCTTCTTGATTGTATTTATTGATCACCGATTATAATTGCTTTGTCAATTGTAACTGTCATTAACAATTTTATGTGGTCATCCTTTTGGGGGATATTTTTAATTGATCCAGTTAAGGCCTGGACAATTAATTTTCAGTATGCTCTTTCAAATACAAACCTTTCAAGGGTTTGTATGTATTGAAGATTTGTAAATGTTTCGTTTTCTCAGAAGTGGAAAGTGAAAAGCTAAGAATTTTATTTGAAAAAAGATCAATATAGAAAGATCAATTTTTTTCGAACTGACTACTCTCTAGACCTTGCTTGGTTAATAGCGTAGTCAGTACGAAAAAAAAAAGAAAAATAAAGATCAATAATTAAAACCTAAATTAATATTGTAGTCGTATATAATTATGAAATAATCAATCAATTGATAATTGTTGAATCGTATCTTAGTCACATTTTATTGGTGAATATTCTTAGAAATAATATCGCTTTATTAATATGATATTGATAATCAAAATACTTACTGTTAGTGGGGTTTGATAATAAATAAAATAAAATATTTGTGTAGTAAAAGGAAATACATTATTTGTGCATAGAGTTGTAGGCTTTATTTAGTATAGTTAGAATATTACTATTTTGGTCAAATATATGCAGTTTTGTTCTATAGGTTGTTGCCATTTTGATAGTACTATAATAATGTATATCTCGCATAGAAGCCCTGGTCGCTGTTGGAAAAAAAAGTACGTGCGTACAAAGTACACATGTCAGAAGTGAAACTTCTTTGGCGAACTAATTTATAAGTCTTGTTTATATTCTGCGTTTAAAATAAGCATTTAAAAAAAATTAAGCAGATTAAAAATCTGCGTTTACTGCAAATGACGTCACTTCCGTTGCATACCTGCGTGACGTTACACCTGTAAAAATTTTACCCTCATGCGCCTAAAGAAGTTTCACTTCAAAAATGACAGTCGTTTTACACAAGCCTCTCTTAAGACGAAGTTTTTTCACCAGCAAAATCATATGGATATTCAATCCATGGTCTTTTGCTTTGTCTCGGCGTCCATTCATCGGCTTTCTTTTTGTATTAAAATGGCAAATGGTTCCAAACGATTTTTTGTCGAATGTGTTGTCCCTGTGCAATTGAAACAATGCTTACATGATGGTTGCACTCAACGATTTCCATGATTTTACAAACACTATCGTCAATTGGTCTTCTTGGTACATGTTTAAAATTGAAATATCGGATAGGAATCGACGAAATCAAAATTGCGCGCTATTCGCTGTTACAGTATCGGGATCATAAACACTTCACATTTTCACAGTTTTGACTTGCGTTATCGCATTTATCGAATTAAAATGGCAAAAGGTTCCAAACGATTTTTTGTCGAATGTGTTGTTCCTGTGCAATTAAAACAATGGTTGCATTCGACGATTTTCATGATTTTACAAACACTCGTCAATTGGTCTTCTTGTTGCATGTTTAAAATTGAAATATCGGATAGGAATCGACGAAATCAAAATTGCGCGTTATTAGCTGTTACAGTATCGGGATCATAAACACTTCACATTTTCACAGTTTTGACTTGCGTTATCGCATTTATCGATGAAAAAAATGGTGTATTTTCGTCGCTGGTATCCATATCGATGCGCGTTCAAAATAAATCTGAGTCGGCGAATAACAATACGGAAAATTATTTTAGTCCGCAATTTTATCTATCTAACGCCATCTAGTGTAACGAGGTTACAATACAACGCAAGATATGGGTTGACGCCATGTATTAGATAAATAATGGATTTCTTTTTATGACACGTAAAATATGCATAATATCTAAATTTGTAATTATAGTGTCAATTGAATTAAAACAGGTACTAAATAATTAAGTGCTATCTAGTGTAACCAACGTACAATACAACGCTTGATATGGGTTGACACCATCTATTAGATAAATAATGGATTTCTTTTTATGACACGTAAAATATGCATAATATCTAAATTTGTAATTATAGTGTCAATTGAATTAAAACAGGTACTAAATAATTAAGGTACTATTCGATATTTTTCATGATTTGTAATCTGCATAATAAAATTATATAAAAATTGTAAGTTCACATTTAAGAAATTTTTTCTAGTCTCATTGAGTATTAAAAGATTAAACCATCGGTGGATTGAATTATACGAAATGAAATTTTAATTGTTCGTGAAGTATTAAGAACCAAATAAATTATAAATTTTATATATTAAGTGGCGATTTTAAATCACTTTTGCTTATTTCAGTTTAGTTACTGATTGTATTATTATTCGTTATATACCTAATAACCAATTATGATATTAAATATAACACGATATATTTTGGATGTTGCAGCGACTGAAATTTTGTATGTTTACATGTATATTAAATATATAAAATTAAATGTATAAAAAATCGTTTTTTTATTTTATTTTAGCTATATTACCTACTATATGGTTCAATTTCTTTTACAGTACAACCTCAATAAAGTAAAAATCTCTATAATTAAAAAACATAATCTACTCCCTTACCCTTACTGTCCAAAACCTCTATTACTTAAAATACGCAGTATAAATAGGCAGTATTAGCCCTCGGTTTTTTTTTCGGACTGACTATTGACCTGGCAAGGTCTTAACAGCTTCACCGGACTGATTAGCCCTCAGTTACTTAAAGAAAGGAGCTCTATAACGTAAACTGCAGTTATGTGTCATTTTGAATGAATGTATAAAACAAAAAGTTTCTGGAAATCTATTGTTTGCATGTGTTTACAAGTTAACTGTTAACACAACCAATAAGTATGACTTAATCACTTATTGTTTCTTTGAAATCCCTAACAGCTATATTTGCGGTGGTTAGGACAGCGGTTTACTTGGAACATTAATTGTTGACCACTGTCCATGAAACTGCTGTGATAAAAGTTATCTAAGTAAAATTAGTTCAAAACGTCAAAAAGTAACAACACTAATATACGCTGGTAAATTAAAAGCAATAGAAGTAGTGAAATGTTTTTATTTATCATAGAAAATCAAATTTAGAAGCCCGCGAACTGTTTGTAACAAAAAAAAAAAAAGATTTTTTCAGTAAACTAAACTTTAAATAAAGTTTTATTTTTAATTAACGAGGTTCTACTGTATTAAATATGTTGATAACGAGCCTTACGGCAAGAAATATGACAATAGAACAAACAGAAAGTATAATACAAGAATGAAAATTCTCCTTAACTTTTACTCTACGCATTCGAAATATTCCCAAACAGTTAATAACGATCGAAATATTAAATAGGATTCCAGATGTATATAGTAAAATTATAGAGTAGGTATGAATTGGTAACACTAACAAAGCGCTATAGTCCGGTGAAGCTGTAAAGACCTGTCCAGGTCAACAGCATAGTCAATTCGAAAAAAAGAAAGAAAAAACTAATAAAGTGCTAGTCCAGTTTTTCGAATATGAATTAGATTCTTGATGTTTCCTCTTAATGAGTGTGATCCTTGACTACCAAACTTTGTTCATTTGAGGTATACGGTTATTCTTAATTTTTTTTAAGTCATAGGAAGCAAACGAACAGACGCGTCACCTGATGTTAAGTGATCACCGCCATCCATAGACACTAGCAACACCAGGGAGTTGCAAGTGCGTTGCCAGCCTGTGTTTGGGCGGAGGGAGGTGGGCCTCCGGCGATCTCACTGACCGAACGAAACACAACAATGCATGCAGTGGTACTTCACGTCGGTTTTCTATAAGAGGGTGGTATTATTCAGGGCAAGCCGACCCATTCATGCTGAAACCAGTAATAACTTCATCGTGGCTCTACCACCTACCATATTTTTAATTTTTACATATTTATATATAATTAGGCAGTGGAAAAACGGTTAAAAACATATATCTCCCTCCGCTGTTCTTCAGTCGATTTTTTTCATTCTTTTTTTGTTCTGTAACTATGGATTTTTTTATCTATGGTCAAAGTTCGACCACTCGTATATTTGAAAACAGTAGGTACGTATTGCGTCGCTGTGTCGTATTAAAGGCTATTGACTAGTTGGCAACCTAATGTAAGTCAAATATTCAAACAATTTACTAAATTGATTGGGGATTCACCGATACAATTCACCCTTCATAAGGGGATATTAATTTGGATTCGATTACTCGTAAGCTTTGTTACTGGTACCAAAAATATACAGGCATTGATTAGTTGGCTGTGGACATAAAAACACTGTTTAATTTTTAAAGCGACAAAATATTACTCCATTTCTTTTTATGTCATAGAAGGCAAATGAACAGGTGTGTCACCTGATGTTAAGTTATCACCACCGTCCATAAACACTTGCGACACTAGGGGAGTCGCAAGTGCGTTGCCAGCCTATGTTTGAGGGAAGAGGAGTTCATCACGAGATTAGCATATAGGTTCTATAACCTAACCTACCTAACCTAACCTAAGGAACTATCTACCAGTCTGAGAGAGTTTTGCGACACATCATATCAAAAATTCTATAGAATTCATGAACATATAGACATATCAATCGTCTTCCTATATTTTGAAAAATGATTGAGGTCTACTAGTACTTTAATGTTCAGTCATTCCAAAATTACTGAATGTATCGGCATAGTATTTTAGCATTCGATGCATAATTTTCGTAGATAATTCTAGGCTACTTATTTTTTGGAGTCGATTATGCCATTATTTTAAATTAAACGTTTATTTAATTCATAGCGAAACGTGCGGGTATCAGCCAGTAACTACACATTTTGTAATGAAGACACTAGGTATTAACAGTGACTCAACTAGGGAGGCAGGCACACAAGTTTCAAATCACCTAATTGATTAGAGTCGCATGTTTCCTTAGTAAATCATGCATTTACCTATCCTAAGGGAACTATTTGCGATCCAATGAGTCTCGGTCTTGTTAATTCCGCGCGGAACTTTTTAGTGGCACGCGATCTACTTGATTTATTAATTGAGATAATGTAAGTGAATACTGAGAGGGGATTGTGGTGCTTGAACATTGATTTTTTTAAATTTGCTATGTATATGTTGAGGAGAGAAGAGTGTAGTACAATCACGTACTAGTTGTACCGTTATGTACTGTGTACGTAGTACCTAAGATCAATATTTTGTGTATGAAATCCCAAAAAATATCTGAATATATTAAACAGACTTATAATTGACGTGTATAGTCCGATCATTATCTAAAGTCCTTCCGTTCAGGAATTGTTATCTCTGACTAGTTGGGTTGCCATATTTTTCTTACGGGACCTTCCAAAAAATAGGGTACAGGGGTAAAGTTGGATAAATTTTGACCGTGCCGTGTTAAATGAATTGCAGTACAAATAAATATTTTTTCAAAGTTAGAAGGTTGCAAACTTAAGCAATACTCAAGAGTAATAATACAATTACAAAACATTTCACACATCCATAAAATCCTAAAGTTTTTACTAAGGATATCAAATAAATAATAATGTATTGATTTAACCAACAGTGTAAGAAATCGAAAGTTCGAGCCAGTTTCAAGTATTCGGTTGGTACTTTGGTAGCAGTTATCGATTATATTTATTTATTGAGATTTATATTTATTTGAACACAAACTATGTCGTTAACATTAAATTACCGTTCGTCAAAGAAAATGCCATCACTCTGTATGAAGACTAGGTTACGGTAATGTTAACTATTAATGTGATAATCACCAAATGTAGATTGATTTAACATAATATTTGTCAATTTATACGAACTATAAATATCAAGATACAACAGCTCTGTTTTACCTGTCAGCGACACGAGAGCGAACTTGATTCAATGGGATAATGGAGATTTATTTGTTTTTTCCCTTTCACAAAAGGCAGGAATTTTCAACACAATTTCTTTTGTATCAGTTTTCATTCTCTTTTGCATGATTAAAGCAATAAAAATCGTTAGTGTCATTCTGAAATAACAACACGATAACAAATATAAAATTTTAGGAGCATTTAATTTCTAGGAGCTTCAGGGGTTCGTTGTTGAAGTTCATTGATATTAATTTGACAGTCAATAGTGCCAACATAAACGAAAAAGAACAAGTTATGGTGAAAAGTTCCGATCGAACCGTCGACTTGAGCGGTTGTCCGTTTTGCTGCGCGCGCTAAGTTCGATTTTAATACTCGTGATTTAGTGACGTCAGTTATTGTTTGTTTCGATCCGGCACACCTGCGCTTCACAGGTGCGTTGCACCTGCGTTCTTTTTCTTGGAACTGAGTGAGACCTTTCCTTGTATTTATTTATTGCTTTATCTATTTCTTGGTATATTTATTTATTTACTCTTTTGTTTATCTATTTATTTACGTATTTCTTTAATTCTTCAGTGATTTATTTTTAAATTTATTTTCTTTTTATTGTTTGTTTATTTAAGTAGTCTTATGTTATTTTTCCCCTGTCTCGCTCAGGTACTTATTTGCGTTGTTTTCCTATTTTGTTTAGTTTTAAACAGCTCCCTTTGATCCGGACTCGGGATAGTCCGTTAAATTCATTAAGGCGCGCCCCCCTGCCCCTCTGGCAGGGAGGTTTCACATGTCTTCCCCCGCCCCACTCCCCTCCTCAGGCCCCGGTATGGCCGCTGAACAAGAGATCAGTCTCTTAGAGACTGAGCTCATTAGCCTCCGCGGCTTCATAGCCGCTATCTGTCCTCGTCTCGTAGACGATTACGATGCGTACGCTGCAAAGCGTCGCACCGAGCTCCCTCATTCCTCGAAGCCCGCTCCCTCGATCTATGCCAAGATCGAGGCTTCCAACAACTTCCCAATCCCAGCCGATCGCGATAGCGATGACTCCGACTCCGACTCCGGCTCCGACATGGAGCAAGACCCTCCTGCTCAGCAGGATCCCCCTGCCGAGCAAGCCCCTCAGGCTGAGCAAGCCCCTGCTGCGGACGATGGCTTCACCACCGTCACGCACCGCAAACCGCGCAAGAAGCGCTCGAACTCCTCTTCCGATCCGGAGGACAAATTGCCCTCTAAAAAGATCGCAAACGTCGATGGCGCGAAAGTGCCAAAGGCGACACCAGCGCCCTCTAGACCCGACTCGCCCGTGGCTGCGGGTTCCGCAGTTTCGGGCAAGAAGCCCCGCCCACCGCCCCCCGTTACGATCCAAGACAAAGCGTCTTGGGTTGAGATTTCTAGCCTGCTGGAAACGGCAGGTATCCCTTACACCTCCGCCGTGAATACCGCTGTAGGTATTCAGGTGAAGGTAGCCACGTCCACCGCCCATCGCAACCTCACTCGTTTCCTTCGGGACAACCAGTGGGGCTATTTCACGCACTCTCTCGAAGAGGAGCGTAAACTACGGGTTGTGATCCGTAGAGTCCCCTCAGAACTCCCGACTGACGACATTTCAGACGACCTCAAGGAACAGAAGATTCCTGTTCGCGAGGTTCATCGTATGCGCTCTCCGCGCACCAGGGCTCCATATGATATGGTTCTCGTTGTCCTCGATCGCACCCCTCAGGGGAAAGCGATTTTTAATCTTACATCCCTTTGCGGCCTCTCCGGCGTCATAGTCGAGCCGCCGCGCAAAACGTCTGTGCCCTCGCAGTGTCACAACTGCCAGGTGTACGGACACTCCGCACGAAACTGTCGCCTGAAACCCAGGTGCGTTAAGTGCCTCGGCGACCACTCCACTAGGGAGTGTTCTCGCACGAAAGACGCCTCCGACCCTCCGAGCTGTGTTCTGTGCCGCGGCGTGGGCCATACCGCGAATTATCGCGGATGTCCCCGCGCCCCGCGCACAAAGCGCCCTCGATACCCCAGGCAGGCGTCGCCGTCTAAGACGGCCGCTGCCCCCGCCCGTCCTCGACCTCCGCCTCTCATGTCTCGAGAGGCCTTCCCGAACCTGCCGGGCACGTCTCGTGCACCGGCAGCGTCCGTACCCGCGACTAGTGCGCCCCCCCGCCCCTACCGGGCCCCTCAGGCCCCGTGGGCTCCTAAACCCGCGTCCCAGCACACTCCCAAACCTCCGGCGGCTAATCCTTCACAGGATGACCCCGCATACTCCTTTTCCCTATCGAGTATTGACTACGCAGGTCAACTACTCATTTTCCACGAGATCTCGGAGATCTCGGCGTACGAAGAGTGCTCTCGTAATCCGCTACTAGGTGCCGTCACGGCAATCCATAGATTTCCAGCCATCGCGGCTACACTACAACGGCTCGCGCGCGCAGCTGTTAAAAAATAAATAACTCAAATAAGATAGAGTAAATCGCGTATTTACGTCTATCTTCCCCTAAAAATAACCGTCAAACAATAATAATAATTTTTGTTATGTCTATTTTTAGACTTCGGTGCCGTCACCGTTAGTAAATTTAAATTCAATCTTATAAAATGCGTGTTGCGCCCACGCTTTTGTAATCGATCCCTATTAGCTCCCGCACACTTCGCGGTTCTCAATAATATCTCGAGCCTAGGTCGTCCCCGCGCGGAGCCCTCTTGATATTATTTTCGCGATACAGTGACTCACCTACATCACTTGAACACACATATGAGATCATCTCTCTCACACACGTGCACATATATACACATGGTGGGAGGGTTTTGTTTTTTTTTTCCCTCATCGAACTGAATCGAATAGTTTAAGTTCGTTTCAATCCGATATACACGTATTCATTTGTGAATCATGCAATTTCGATTGTATGGTTCACAAATGTATATATGTATGAATAGCTTAGAATAGTTAGCTAGGACAGACGTGTCTTTTTCCAGGAAACAGCCCAAGCCGAGGTGTGCGTGCACCCTTGTGTATGTTACCCAAAACCAAAATCGGCTGAGTGCCCTAAGCGCTCGGCCTTAGTAGTCCGGTGAAGCTGTAAAGACCTTGCCAGGTCAATAGCATAGTCAGTTCGAAAAAAAAACAAAAAGGGGGGGGAACAAGTTATGGTGAACGGACTATAGCCCGCGCCATTGTATGCTCGATCAACGCCTTATAATTTTTAAACAAATTGTTAGCATACAGAAAACAAAAAGCTGCTAAGTAACTATTTTCGAGTACTATTCTTCAGAAGTCATCAGTTTATATTGTTGTGAATTAATTTCATTAATACATGATCTATGCAACCGGAATATTGTATTCAAGTTTTAAATTTGCATTTGATATCTAAGTTGTAAGAAAATATCGAATGATAAATATTAATCTATAATATATAAGTAATAAGTAATATTGACGTAATTGTTGTTCATATGGACTACTCTGAAACAGCTAAATCGATATTGACGAAAATTTATTGGCAGACAAAATAATTTTGAAAGTATTTATCTTTACTTCACATCATATTTTTTTCCATAAGAGCTTAAAATTAATAAGATTTAACACATGTGACTTAAAATCGGTAAAAGGATTGTAGAAGATAAGTAAAGTTTTATTGAAATATACATAATACCTATCAATTTATAAATATTGTGTGGTTAGTTGTCCACATAAGGAAGTTGTACGACAAGAAAGTCCTTTAAGAAAGCAACATTGTTTTAAGCGCGTCCTGTAACCGCCATAAATCAGGCGTTCAGAATTTACGAGGGCCCTCCGTAAATCGGTTTATATTTTCGATAAATAAAATTGGCGCGGGTTTTGCGAGGTAAGCAGAGGCCGTTAGGAGCGCGTCGCCGCCCGGCCCGCGCCCTGTGCCGCCAGCTGCCGCGTGCACATAAACCCGACTACCCTCGTGTTTTCTTGCTGACAATTTTTTCCCGCTTCGGTCATTACGCAGCTGGGCCCCGAGACAAAACGGTGAATCGTTTAAGCCCTCTCCGGAGGCCGTCCAATTTTATTGTGTGTACCTAGTTGAAATTGATATAATATGCTACGCGAGCAACGTGTCGTCGCATTCGCTCGATTCATATGACATACACGTACGCAGGTTTCTTGCTGGACCATTGGAGCCTAGTGACCTCTGGAATGTTAAGCTTATATAAAAACTAACATCTCAATTTATATTCATTTATAGCACAGTAAAAAGATTTAAAGATTTTATTTCCATTCTATACATTTACGCACTGTTTATTTAATGTGTACTACGTGATAGTCTGATCAATCTTATTTATTTATTTTTATCTTTTTTTTTATTGTAGCACGGCAAAATGACTGCACTGTGCCTCCATGAATCCAAAAACAATGGCGACCACGGAGTGACACACTATGCATCGCCGGTCGCCACTGTCATGCCGGCTTGCGAAAAGCTGGATATGCACAGGCTGATCCCGAAACGCGACCCGCAGAATGGAATCACTATGACGGGCTTTTTCGCCATATACATGGTGGTCGCGACCCAGTCAGGCTGTAAAACCCTACCACCCCGCTTTCGCCATTCCCTCGTTCGTTATTCAGCAGGGTGCACCACGTGCATGTGAGGTTGGCTTGGATGTCTCAAGTCATAGATGTTATATCATCATTATCATCTTGTATTAAAGTCAACCATCGAAGCGATGATGATTTAGTTGATAATAAGTTCGGTCACCGCGTCGATCGATGTTGGTACGAATTCTTACAACTGAATCGGAGCTTTCATTGAAGGAAAACACCGTGGCAAAACCAAAACGTGGTAATACAGGTTTTTCCAAGTTTTTCTAAGCCCCCCTCGCTAGCTACCAACCTCATTGAAAAGCCGTCGCCAAGCACCTGTTAGTGTGATCCAGTAGCTGCACTTGAGAGCCAGTCTTCTCCTAGGTTTAACGTATTTATCATCTCATTATCAAATCGAATCAAATCAAAAATACTTAATCAGTTTAGACCCTAATAAGGCGCCTAAGAACGTCAATACTACCACCGGTTCGGAAAACAACCCAGTCATCGAGAGGAACCGGCAAGAACCTCGATCGGGTACTTCTTTTTAACATATATTATATGTAGGTTGTAGAGCCACGCTGAAGCTACTACTGGTTTCAGCATGAATGGGTCGGCTCGCCCGGGGTAGTACCACCCTGTCACAGAAAACCGACGTGAAGTAACAGTACTTGTATTGTTGCGTTTCGTTCGGTCAGTGAGAGCGCCGGATACCCAACTCCCTTCCCCCTCCTCACTTCCCCACT
>MU159005.1:520174-543861 GCA_015888305.1 Antheraea pernyi
TATATATACGTATATTTCGAAAACGTTATACGTTACAATACCGTTTTTAGTGGATGCACAGAGAGGAGTCAATTCCAGATGTCACCATCGTTCACGTATTGATCCACTCTATATCTCATATATATCTCATGCCGACGTCTGGAATGACGCCTCTCTCTGTGCATCCACCAAAAACCGAATGTAACTTTATATGTCATTATGTTGTAATAATTAAAATTTTTGTTGTTATGTATTATGAAAAGATAAACCAGATTGTGTTTTTTGCCAGTTCTTCTTGTTGATTGGGTTGTTTTCCGAACCGGTGGTAGTTTTGACGTTCATACGTGCTTTCTCAGGGCCTAAATTGAATAAAGAGTATTTTGATTTTTGTTCATCATCATTTAATATTAAATGAGATTGTGTTCAAACGCTAAAAATAATTAATTATGTATTTTTATCCAAAGACAACCTTCTTTGTACACAAGAAGTTTTATTTCTAAATCTCTTCTGTACTTCATGTTAAAGTGTCACTCTCGTTTCAATAAAAATGCCGTTCAGGATATGTCTCGGACTACAGCGAATAAAAATTCCAAATGTCTAGAAGAGAGTGTGACGCAATAGTGGTCATTGGTACGCTGGTGGTGTTTAGTCTGCCGCTTACACTCTTGATTCCTGATTTCTCAGTTTGGAATTATGTCCCGAAAATCCATGTCACCCGTTTTCACATATTTAGTCGTTGCCTCACATGGGTTCAGCTGAATTCTGTGATAATTGCGTTACTCGCTGTGTTTTTATGTCTTTACCTTGAAATTCGGAAACGGAAGTTAGTATTGTTTTTTACTTTCCTATACACGGTATACCTATATATTTTGAATTGGTCTAGTATATATTAAGAAACTATCTCCTTAAAGTTAAAAAAGTCTTATCAATTATACATAACGGCGTCTTGAGCATATATAATAGTTTTCATCAATGGTTTTAAGTTTGTTTGGATCGTTGATATTGTGTAAGGTGTAACCTTACCGGTAATTATAAGTGATTTTGATTCACGGGCTTCATAATAAATAATAATGTAAAACCTAATCCTAATTAGTATATTTATCGTAAATACGAATGTGTGTTGTTAAAGTGAAACTTTTATTAGATCGTCTCAAACTTTTTAGTCTGTGTGTTGCATGTCGCGTGATGGTCGGCCGCGTAGTAAGGATAAAGTAAAGGCGCTCGTCAGTTTTTATTATTTTATTACTATTATTATATATATATTAATTATATATTATTATAAAATGAAGATTGATAAAGCGATTTTTATACCTTTAATGGAATATTCCTAAAAATTTTTAGTTAAATGTTGATAGTGTGAAAAAAAGTTTCACTTTTACCGTGGTTTCATAAAACCACACAATCCTTTTTCTTACGCTTTCATACATTAACTATCATATCGATTGTCATAAGAATTTGGATGCACGGTGTCAGTAGTACACATATAGAACAGTCATAAGAATTTGGATGCACGGTGTCAGTAGTACACATATAGAACAAAAGTACTGTTCGCGAAGGATATATCAAATCTACAATAACACAAGTGAAGCCACGAGCAAAAAACTAGGTACAATATATTTTACCGCTAATATAGCTATAATTATAAGCAGTCTGAAATGACCGAGCGCCAGTCACATCTGTTAGAGAAACTTCTAAGACTGTTGAAGTTAGACTCCGAGAAGTCTCTAGAGGAACGAAGTGTGGGATACCTTGACTTGGTTGATGTTATGACTTACGAAAGCGTTTTGATACGAAACCTGTGCAAAGTTCATTCTAACTTTAGCATTTACATATAACCGTAGTAAAATAAAATTATATAATTTTTAGGTTAGACGACATGGTAGAAAAAGTACTTACGGCGAGCCAGGCAACTGACACTACTATGGAAGAAGAGCGTGATAGACAAGCCGCTGCCATGAAGGTTTGTGTGGAGCTTCTAGATACTTCAGCAGATCATTACGAAAATTTGGTATTGCTGCGGGACGAGCTTCGAAATCGCGAGAACATGAAGAAACAAAAGCCGCCGGTTATTGAATTAAACTCTTCGGAAATGTAGTGAATTACAATATGGGGATGAATATGTTTTTTTTTGTTTGTGTTTACAAATTTGTAGTTTAAAAATATATATACTAGTTACATACAAAACAAAATAAGTTTTATATTAAATTTCATTTGTTTTTAAATCTGTGTCTTATAATTATGTGCTCAATTTCGGTATTTAAATTTTGGTTTATATATATATCTATATATAAAACTGTAACAAAGCCAAATCTGTATAAAAATATTTTTTGAAAATTTTAATCGGGATAAACTTTGTTATAGATATAGAAGTAAAAAATAATCCTTTTACAATGTTTGTCTGTCTGTCCCTGTGTACACGTATCACTCTAAAAGTACTGAACCAATTTGGATGAAACTTGACACAGTGATAACTAAAATACAAGGTTACATCTAGGATACTTTTTGTCCCATAAAACGCAAAAATTTGTAGTTAATGTAATTAGACTTTTTTGCGATACCTTAGTACAAGAGCCAGCAACGGTGGAAGAACGAGAATTTTAGAAAAGCTGATTTTTTAATATAGAGACATATTATGTTCTTCCAAACAGGATTCAAGATACCTAATTGCCGGTTAACGTTGTGTTTTTTAATGCGCATCACATCTTTACAGGTCAAAATTTTGATTTGTAAATAATATTAGGAACGTTTCTTTCAGTAACTTTTAAACGCTATTAAATACATGAATGTATCAGTGCCAGACAATTTTGTTATTGACAGTAATGTGCCGGATGATATTCTTAATAAATTAAATAATTCATTTCAAACCATTTTATTTTTTCCACTGCAAAGAACATATTTTATTAACCATTATGACATTGAGATTTCAACGTAAACAATAAAAAAAAAAACGATAAACATAGACATATGACTTGGGACTGACGCCATCTTGAATACATGCGTCTATAACAGGCGCTTTCACAATTATCACTTTCTTTGTCATACAGCCAGTATTGTGCTAAACTATAGCTATAGCTAAGTTATTCTATACATATTATTTTTAATTTACCCTCTCTTATGTCTAAATAAAATAATTTTAAAATTACAGCTATCTTAACATGGTTTTAACATACTTTTTTTATTTCCACAAAATAGCATTGGGTACATTATTGTAATTAACAAAAATGTCTGGCAATAATAATTTCATATTTAGTAGCATTTCATAGTTAGTGAAAAGCAAAACATTCTAAAATTATATAATAATCATTTTTGCCTGTAAAGGTGCGGTATGGACTAATAAACGCAACGTTTACCGGTGTTCGGACGCTGTTCGGAAGAACATAAAGATATATAAAAAACTGGCTTATTACAAATTCGCTGTCGAAACCGTTGCTAGCTCTTAGACGAATAGTTACAGGCAAGTGACAGTTGACGCGTTGTGGTTTTTTAATATTTATATTTTTCTTTAATACTAAAACGTCTACAAAAAAGGGAAAGGAATTTCGTTCCTATTGGGGGTCCATAGACTTCTCAAGCTTTTTTTACATTTCCGCCAATATATGTAGGTTAGTTTTTATTTTAATTGAACCCGATAGATGATGCTACGAACGGGTTGTAGGCTTATTTTAAAAGATTTCTCACATACCATTTGGGTATATATTTGAGTGAGTCCCTTGATAGTTTGGATTTACAATTGGAAATGGTCGGTGTGGCTGCATTCGGGTTTTAGGTTTATTAAAATTTTTCGCGTCTAAAAATACAATTGAAACCGGTGATAACCGATTTGATGCAGACGAAGTTGCACCGGTCAGCTAGTATATATATTAGTATAACGATGCTTATATTTATGCATTATTACGATATTCACAAAATAATAGTATAAAAAGGATATATGCACGGACAGGAGCCATACACACAATCACTCACAGGCACACACATACTTAAAACGCCAGTAAGGATATGTATTTTTTACTTATACATATAACTAATCGTACCTATATATATATTGCTATGTATCACTTCGTTGTAATTGTGAAATCCGGTTTTGGCTTTAATAATTACATAAATTATTTTATAAAAACACATGTTGTTGGATTTCCAAACAAATAAAAATATATTCGGTTTGAAATATAGAGAATATATGAAGTACAATTTAAAATTAAATAATGCGGTCTACAAGTTTATTCAACTCTTGTCGCGGGAGTGTTCATTAGACCAAGAGTCCTCGACTTCCCGTGGGACGTTACCGACGCGAAAAATCCAATCTGGAGCTGGCAATTACAGCAAATGACCTAATTAGGCACCACCAGTATAGTTGTGTTTTTGCAGACTTAACATTTTCCCGGACTCTGTTGTTTATGATAATATAGAGCTATAACAAGTCACTGATTAAGTGATTCTGAATGATGCAAGTATACGTAAAAACTAAATCGCGAAAATTAGTTACATTGATGATTAATGATCACGCTGTTACTATCATGAGATCTTAATACGATAGCAATAATAGATATAAATAAAGAACATAACTTACGAATTTCTCCAAGGTACACTTTTTATTTTTTTATGTCATAAGTGGCAAACGAACAGGCTCACCTGCTGTTAAGTGATCACCACCGTCCATGGACACTAACAGCACCAGAGGAGTCGCAAGTGCGTTGCCACCCTTTGGGGGAAGGGATTAGGGGAGGGAGAAAGAGAGGAGGAGAGGGGGGGGAGGTGGACCTCCGGCGCTCTCACTGATTTAAGTGATCACCACCGTCCATAGACACTAACAACACCAGGGAAGTTGAAAGTGCGTTGCCAGCCTGTATTTGAGGGAAGGAGAGGGAGGAGGGAGAGGAGAGAGAAGTGGAAGGGAGGTAGGACTCCGGCGCTCTCACTGACCGAACGAAACGCAACAATGCATGCACTGTTACTTCACGTCGGTTTTCTATTAGAGGGTTGTACTACCCCGGGCGAGCCGACCCATTCTAGCTGAAACCAGTAATAGTTTCAACGTGGCTCTACCACCATTAAATTTCTGTTAGCACCACGTGTGTGAAGGCAATAGGAGTATTTATTACGTGGTCTCTGCTATATTTTTTACAGTTGGGATGCTGTAAAGATATTTTTATATAAAGATAATTTTTTTCGAACCGACTTCGCTGTTGACCTGGACAGGTCTTTATAGCTTCACCGAACTATTTTATATAAAGCTATTTAGGATAAAACTTACATATTCAACTAATATGATTATTCGCAATGTGTTTTCGTTCGCAGTTACCGAATGGATGTATAACTTGGAATTCACTATTGAATAACGAGGCTCTTATTATTACATTTTATGAAAAATGTTGATTAATGTCTAAAATTATTTTGCTTTGTTATTCTTTCGATTGATTGTGTTACGTGTATATTTTTATTAAATTTTGCTATTAAACTTTTACTGTCGTACTTTATAATATTGTGGTTTGGTTGAGAGTTACATCTCGTAGTAAATGGACATGTAAGTCTGAAATTAGACTAGTTATTTTCTGAAAATTGAGGAAGACTGTTAGATGAGACTTGCTACCGAGATTTGATTGTGAGAACAATATAGTTACTTAAGTGAAACGAACGAGACCGTAAGAACAATATAGTTTCTTGCCTTTAAAATTCGATAGCGAATGTCTAATTTATTAAGCTTCATCAAGCTTAATACATAGTTTCGACGAACTACATGTCGATCAAATAAAAATATAGATCTTTAAATTTTAAGGCACAACTAACTATTGGTTTGAGTTCGTGTCCCGAGAGTCAAATATATACATTCGGAATGTAAATAACGACTGGATCTTAGCCGTTACCACGGCTAGTTTTGGAAAACAAAGTCGTTCACAAGGGATGAACCCCGGTTAAATCATCGATATCGAATTCTAATACACATATCTACTTATGAATTTATTTATCTCTCTTTTTATACATGATATTCCATACGAACGTAGTCGCGGGCACGACTAATCCTTACTTAATATTATAAATGCGAAAGTAACTCTATATGTCTGTCGCGCTTTCACGCCAAAACTATTGAACCGATTTAAATGCAATTTGGTACACAGTCTATGTTAAATACTATGCGTACAGCGATATGTGTTTTTCTTGCCGTGCAGAAATGGGGTGTAATGCTTATGTTTTTTCCTTTGCATATAAATAGATTATTAAGATAATATAGTTACTTGCCTTTAAAATTCGATAGCGAATGTCTAATTTATTAAGCTTAATACATCGTTTCGACGAACTACATGTCGATCAAATAAAAATATAGATATTTTAATCTCAGGCACAACTAACTATTGTTTTGAGTACCACGCCGTGTCCCGAGATTCAAATATGTACATTCGGAATGTAAACAACGACTGGATCCTAGCTAGCTAGTTTTGGTAAACAAAGTCGTTCACAAGGGATGAACCCCGGTTAAATTATCGATATCGAATTCTAATACACATATCTACTTATGAATTTATTTATCTCTCTTTTTATACATGATATTCCATACGAACGTAGTCGCGGGCACGACTAAAAAAATTGAGGACGACCGTTAGATGATACTTGCTACCGAGATTTGATTCCGAGAACAATATAGTTACTTGCCTTTAAAATTCGATAGCGAATGTCTAATTTATTAAGCTTAATACATCGTTTCGACGAACTACATGTCGATCAAATAAAAATATAGATATTTTAATCTCAGGCACAACTAACTATTGTTTTGAGTACCACGCCGTGTCCCGAGATTCAAATATGTACATTCGGAATGTAAACAACGACTGGATCCTAGCTAGCTAGTTTTGGTAAACAAAGTCGTTCACAAGGGATGAACCCCGGTTAAATTATCGATATCGAATTCTAATACACATATCTACTTATGAATTTATTTATCTCTCTTTTTATACATGATATTCCATACGAACGTAGTCGCGGGCACGACCAATCCTTACTTAATATTATAAATGTGAAAGTAACTCTATATGTCTGTCGCGCTTTCACGCCAAAACTATTGAACCGATTTAAATGCAATTTGGTACACAGTCTATGTTAAATACTATGCGTACAGCGATATGTGTTTTTCTTGCCGTGAAGAAATGGGGTGTAATGCTTATGTTTTTTCCTTTGCATATAAATAGATTATTAAGATAATAACCAACACAGATGAATTCACGGGTATTAGCTAGTATTTTATAATTTGTTATTTTTGATTCCCAAAATTACGACCAAATTTTAATAAGGGAGTGGTTTAGCACCAATCATTTTCAAATAAAGATCTTTGATCAAGATAAAATACAAAAGAGGTAATAAGTGTATGGTATTGTGCTTAAAGTTTGTTCACTATATGATTGGAGCGTAAAGTAACAGTTTTGGAAGGCTATTGGTTAGAAATTGTACCTATACAATTTAAGTAGGTATAATTGTATATTGCTACAACTCTTGTCGGGAGATTCGGGTAAAACTCTTTGTATTCTCTAAGTTAACTGACTTATTCTAATTGATATAATAAAATGCAAGCTTTTTCTTAATTAGTGATACTACTAAAGCTTTATTAATTCAAATTAAAATCGAATTGTTTGTCTTTTATATATATTTTCTATCTGTTTCAAATGTATC
The DNA here is from genome assembly GCA_015888305.1 of Antheraea pernyi. Taxonomy (NCBI): domain Eukaryota; kingdom Metazoa; phylum Arthropoda; class Insecta; order Lepidoptera; family Saturniidae; genus Antheraea; species Antheraea pernyi. Next base: position 527,810 of record MU159005.1, read on the forward strand.
CACTAAAGATTTTTTTATATTATCTAGTATTAAATAAAAGACAACAGAAAAGCTAATACATCATCAGTTCTACTACACATTTGTGTATCATATCTCTATAATTAATTACAGAATATTAAATTAATAATTTTCAAATCTTGTTAAACTAGTGTCGTTAAGAAATCTTGAGTTTTATTATATCTTCCAAGATTTTAATTAACTCTGAGAATACAAAGAGTTTTCACAAGTCTCCAATATGTTTTACGACAGACAAAGTCTGGTTTACGAGTGTTGCGCTCGTTAATACCCATAAAATCAAACGTTTCGTGTCTTTGTGTATGAGTTTGTTAAAACAAACCTACTTATTGTACTTGGGAACGACACTCGACGTAGTTCTAAACGCTAATAGGTAGAGTTGATGACAGTATTCTATTACAACAAGTAATTTTAGATAAATATAGCGTTCGCAATCAGTTTGGACTGTCTTATAACATTTAGTAAATGAAAATAGTACTTGACCCCTTAAGTTCCATACAGATGAATGTAGACCTTATGTCGCACTGTTCAACACACTGTTGACAGTAAGTAAAAAAAACCGTATTTACTACAAAATTTGAATAACTTGAATAATAAGAAATGATGTAATGAAAAATTATAATTAAAAAATTGCTAGACATTTAAAATCATTTTGAAATCTCGGTCTTAAAATGTCAGTCGAGAGGTTAACTAGCTTTTGCTCGCGGCTTTGTTCCCGTTAATGCAGATTTGATCATCTATTGAAAACGGTACATTTTTCCGGATAAAGGTAGTGTAGTACCTACCTCTGTACCTACCTATCTATCTCTGTAGTACTGACAATATGTATGCAAAATTTCTTGATGATCGGTTGACTAGTTAAAGCGTAACAAACAAACCAATTTGCATTTATAATATTAGTTAGTGTTTCTTATAAGGAGAGATGTGGATTGTATTTTTGCGGTTTGCGAGGGCAAGGGTATTACGGGAAACACGCTCGATCGTAGGATCCAAGGTATATAATCGATTGAGTTAGGTGATAGAAACATATACACTTACTTGGCAGAGGCTGATCGCTGGTTTCAGCAGGTATTGCGTCCGTATCCAATGAGTAGGCGGATCACAAAAAATGTATTACACTCGTGGCGTGGTTTGCGTACTTGTTCGTGACACAGAGCGTTTACGTCTCTTTCGCGGCACATACCATAATGACGATGCAGCCGATCTCCTCCCTTTGGTAGTATGCCAAGGAAAAAAAGGATCGTGGCGTGTGGGAGACCAGGAGTTGCACTCGCGGGTTACTACAATACTAACTGCCTAATATAATAACTACCAGTTAGGATTAGAATATGTAAGGTGTATGGAAAATATTAAACATTTGTTTTCAGTAATATTACATGCGGCTTGGTCAACGCAATGCATGAAAGATCTTCAATGTCTTTCCCTCTTTCCAATCAGGCAAACTAGAAATAGAAATTACGTAATACATTTAATCAATATCTTTATTTATACATTTCTTTTGTACGTGTGTATGTCACTGAACTCCTCCAAAACGGCTGGACCGAATTTGATAAAATTTTGTGTGCGCGTTCCAGTGTATCCGAGAATGATTTAGATGAAATGAACCAAGTAGGGGGCGCTGCGGTTGAATTTTAGATTTTTTTATTATGAAGGCAGGTCAACGTTCCGCCTGGCTTGCTAGTTAAGTTATAATTGTTTGTTATTCAGGATTATCGTAACGAAAAATATTTTACTGTTGTAACATAACAAAGTGACGACACTGTATCTGTGCCATCCTAAAATAACGATGATCACCGTAATACCTATGATCTATTAACAGTCGCTGTCATGCCAGCCTGCAAGCCTATCGCTGACCTGCGAAGAGCGAGATTCTGAAACGTGACATAATTAAAAGACAGTTACAGTACCCGGCTTTTGATTTGGCATGTCAAGGAGAAGACCGAGATAGTCGGTTAACTTCGGCTTCGTATAACGTTATCTTTGTCTATCGCATTCATTGCGCGGTGCGATAGCGAGAACACTTTACAAACGCAAGCACATACATTTATATAAATATGTATATATATTTGCTATTTTCAATTTACAATTTGCACGTATTACCAATAGAATATTAATTCGTCTCGAATACACGTCTCTGTTTCAATAAATAAATCGTTTGCGGTCTTGAACACGGTTTCCTCTATTTTCATTAGTGGAATCCGCTGGGAGCGGATCAACCGCTCGCAAAAATAAATAAAACTGTTATTGAGATAAGCATCTGCGCAGCGAGGCTTTTTGCTAAGTCCCGCTGTGTCGCGCTGAGCAGTGTACCGAGATATGTCTGGATTAGGGCGCGCCGCAGCCTCGCTCGCTCTCCTTCATATCTACTGCTTTTCTTCAGCGTTTTGCAACTGAAACCACTTTGCATAAAAATGTATTAAGTTGTCCAAATTCTAAATAAGCACGGGAAAAGAGTCTTTGTGCAAAATACCTTCATAAACAGGGGCTTTATTTGAGTTGATTATTTCGTACCATAACCAACTTAGAAACCGTTGTAGTTTTTTCGAATTAACCATTTTATCTCACAATTTACACTGAATTTCGTAAATAATTGGTAAGTATTTATTGTAACATGTTTTTGCTCTAATAGTTTATGCAAAAACGTTATTGTAAACGAATTTATAATTGTGTCGTTACATTTTAAAATAAGTTAAGTCCAATTTTAACGGTTCCTAATATTGTACGTTACTTTTCAAAATTTTCAAATCAGGGGCTTTATTTGAGTTGATTATTTCGTACCATAACCAACTTAGAAACCGTTGTAGTTTTTTCAAATTAACCATTTAATCTCACAATTTACACTGAATTTCGTAAGTAATTGATAAGTATTTATTGTAACATGTTTCTTCTCTAATAGTTTATGGAAAAACGTTATTGTAAACGAATTTATAATTGTGTCGTTACATTTTAAAATAAGTTAAGTCCGATTTTAACGTTTCCTAATATTGTACGTTACTTTTCAAAATTTTCAAATTTTGTACATTGCTCATATAAAATGTGAAAATAATTAAAAAAAACTAAAAACCTTATAGCAAAATTTGAACTTCGTTCTCGGTGTATCAAAACTGGAAATCTTAAAACAATTAAACGTGTTATACGAGTTATTAAAATTGGATTTAGCTCTTTTTGAAGTTAGTAATTTGATGAAATATCATTGAATATACATAGTAATGTTACTGATATTTTTTAAGCAACAAGACGTTTGTGCTTGATATTCTTATGAATATAGAGTACCGTAATAGTGCGGCCGGCTTATTGTTGCGGTAGATTGACCGCCCACAGCACCTGGGACTGCCACCTGCCCGCCCTCGGATTAATTTCTCATCATGGTGCCGTCTTACCCGGAAAATAATGAACATGACATCCTTGTAGAAAAATGCTCTCCGGTCCAGAAATGTCGTTTTCCTTGATTAATAAACTTTCGGAATAGGTACCTTCCAGGGATTTAGGTTTTATCGGTATTTTATGCTGAAATATATATTTTATTAACATTTTTTTTATATATCATAGGATGCAAAGGAATAGGTGGGTCACCTGATGTTAAGCGATCACCACCGTCCGTAGACACTTGCAACACCAGGGGAGTCGCAAGTGCATTGCCATCTTGTGTTTGGGAATAGGAGGAGTAAGGGAAGGGAAAAGAGGAGAGGAGGAAGGGAGGGAGGGAGGAAGTCCTCCGGCGTTCTCACTGACCGAACGAAACGCAGCAATACAAACACTGTTACTTCACGTCGATTTTCTGTACTACCCCGGGCGAGCCGACCCATTCATGCTGAAATCAGCGATAGATTCCGCGTGGCTCTACCACTTACTAAACATGAAAAATTATGATAATGAGTTATGTTTAACTTTAATAACTATTTAATTGCAAACTTTATAAGTAGCTATTTATTTCTTTAACATGGTCTTATATTTCGTGTCCGTTATTATAAAATCTTTACTAAATAATGGTTTTAAATATAAATCAAGAATCTTGGATCAAAATTTGCTGAATAGTGTCAAATTACTTATTAGAAAAAAATCGCTTACCAAGTGAGATGTTATTGCTTATACTGATATTATATCGATTTTTTTTTTCTTAAGCTATTCATATCTCATCACTGACATTCACTGATATAAATTCTACGTAGATATTTATGAATTTATTATTGACAAAAATATCTAATACATAAATTTAGTTCTTTGAAATACATTTTAAAAGGAATAAATTGCAGCAATGGTAGCAAAACATTGAATATAGATAGCTTCACGAATTTAATAAAAGAAACTCAAGACAATTATAAATAGTTACTAGCGGGCCAGACAGACATTATTTTGCTCTGAAAATAAAATTAAAATCTAGGAAACATATCGCATAGCCACCTATCGTGTCGTATTATGAATCTAAAGTATTCTTTAATCCACCTACAAACAAAAAAAACATTTCATCCAAATCGGTCCGTCCAGTCATTTAAGAGATCAGTTACATACACACGTACAAAATAATTATAAATATAAAGAACTACTATATGTATATAGGCATAAACCTATAGACGAAATACATTGTAGTTGACGTTTAAAATCGTTAGGTTCCTTATCTTATTAATAAGTTTTAATTAATTATCTAGTAATTAAGTTAAAAATTCTAGTATTTTTTAGTAATCAAATTTTTATGAATCAAATTAGAACATACAGATAAGTAACATTGGTCGGTAACAATGTAATACGTACTTAACAGTGTTCGTGACGCAGATGGCAATTTCACGGTTCACAACTCCTTACCCTGTGTCCCGTATTGTTTTTTTATTACATCTAAAGGGTATCTAGGTGAAAAACGCAATATTTTCTATAAAACTTGTTCTTCTGTGTACTTAAGTTTAGACACTTCAAGGTATACACTTGGACGCTCCGTCGAAAAATATGGATTCGAATATTATACTGTAAAATGAATTTTTAGTAAAAGCAACAATCACAATATATGTTATTACACTAATCACGTATAGTGTCGGTGCAGTCAAGAATGGCAATAAACACATCGTAGATACTGTCACTATTTATTTGGCCAGAGCTTCGCCTTACAATACTTGGTTTATATTAAGAATGCCTAGATATCACTGACATCTTGCCTTTTAAAGGCCCATCTATATAAGTCAAAGCGATTACTATTTATACATAATTCCGCAAAATAATTTAAGTAACACAAAAATAATAAAGTATGAACAAATTAATGTTATTTAAGCTATACAACAATTTTATATAATTATCCTTATTTATGTATCTCTAATATGGTTAGTAATCTGTTTCGACATGTAGATCAGCGACATCTAGCCTTTCATGGCCGAACTATGAAGTCAAAGAATATACTATTATTAATAATGATCAAACTAATGATTCAATTCTATATATATACTATATATTATTCATAATGATAAAACTAATGATTCAATTCTATATAATGATATTCTTATTTACGTCTTATTAAAATCTATATAATAATAATTATTCCTATTTATGTATATTTATTATGGTGGCGCTAGTTTCAAGGTGTCTCTTAATATGGTGGCGCTAGTATCAGTGTGTATCTCTAATATGGTGGCGCTAATATCAATGTTCCGGTCGTGTTGTAGTCTCGTCTCTTGAATGTGATACAGCGGCACCGGAGGTGGGTGCTAACAATATACTAATTTAAGATACAAAGTTGAATGAATTTATGCAGGTAATTACATTCATGTTAAAGGCTGGACCAAGCACTTATTAATTTGTATCATGTGGTCACTTAATATAAAGCCAGACTGTGTTTGAAAATTAATCTTATCAACAAAAATATTATTAACAAAATTATAACTGGTATGGGGTAGAAATAAATATGAGTAGAATAAATAAATAAAACATGAAAGTGGTGCATTCAGATTTTTGCGTTAAGTGTCTAAGTAATAAAATAACACATGCTGATAATAATTGTGATGGATGCGAACTCATATCGGAGGATGAACAGCAAAAATAAAAAAAAATGTTAAGCAGTTGATTTCATAATTAGAACAATATATTGAACTTGGAAATGAGTTTCTTAAAGTAAGGTGAAGAGAATAAATCAATAAAACATGAAAGTGGTGCATTCATATTTTTGCGTTAAGTGTCTAAGTAATAAAGTAACACATGCTGATAATAATCGTGATGGATGCAAACTCATATCGGAGGATGAATAGTAAAAATAAAAAAAAATTTATGCAGTTAATTTCATAATTAGAACAATATATTGACCTTGGAAATGAGTTTCTTAAAGTAAGGTGAAAAACGTTCAACGTTCCTGGGGAGGGGGAATAGAAAAAGACAGAGCCAGAAAAATAATCAAACATTTCGTATCATACTTTAATTTTCATAATCCCATTGTAAATGTTATAGATTTGGATATTTCTCCTCTCGAAAATGATATATAATTAAAAGATGCGATTAATTGTGAATTGTAAGCAATGTTAATAAAGTATGTCTTAAAGAAACAACATGATTTCGCTAAAAATCAATTTCTACCTCTTCCTATTTTCATTTCCACATTACGAAGTGTCACTTCATCCGCGCGGAGGGCCTCCACGCACTATTTTTTTTATTATTTGATAACAATCTTATTTATAAGCGTTATTTTTTTAGTACGTGAAGTAAATAACTAACTTATGTCATGATTTTAGCATATGGGCATGTAGTCCTTTTGACTTTAAGGGGTTCATTCAATTGTACATTACTATTTATACCTAAAAAAAATCCTTAAGACTGGCGGCCAATTACAGTTTAAACTTAGGGTCTAGAAGATTGGATTTTTGTTCAAGAGTTCTTTATATAAGTCACGGTAAACATAGAATTTTGGAATCCGCTCTGAAACTACAGACAATGGCACTTTATTCGTAGGTAGATGTCGATTTTCAATTATTATGTTGAATTAACTAAGAATTACATGTAATAATAATGAAATTAAAAATTACATTAACCTTAATTTCGTTTATAAACATGCAAACATGAAGTATCAACCGTCGCTGAGTAATTTTGGCTTTATTATGTTACTGAAATTTAATTTCAAACGACGAAATTGTGACCACAACGTCACTATAGCGTCATGCGAGACTTTTGTCGCAGCCGCAAGATTGCCGTAAGCATATGTCGCTTTGTCGCTCTTTCCTTATAAATTACAATTATTTACCATTATTATTGTTGTGGTTAGTGTATGAATGTATGTGACAATTTAAAGATGTTTTGTTGTGGTTAGTGTATGTGACAATTTAAAGATGTTTTCCTTCTATGAAAATTGCTTTCAATTATATAATTTTATTTCATATAAACATGACTGATAAAAAAGGGTGGGAAGTTGTTTGTACTTAAATATATGTCATATTTTAATGGGTTACAAAATAATGATATTAAATAAAAATAAATTAATACGTGTAATAAGGGTATCCTTTGACAAAAGAACCCAAATAAAGTTCAAACTTCAAAAAAATCAATGAATTATGGTCGAATGTCGACCACTGGGCGCCCACTAGTAAAAATAAATTGCCGAATGTATGATTTCAGAGCAGCTACACCTATTTAGGTAATTCTATTTTTTCTGTGTTTGTAACTGGCAGGACAAGGTTTGAGTAAATGAAAGTTTGATAAATATTGCAAAAAAACGAAAAATTTGGAAAAAAAATCGTCATATAGAAAAGCGAGTGAGATTGAGATACGTTAGATGGATGTAAAAGATGGATTACATTTTTTAAAATAATGACAGAATTAACATTCAATTGTTCAGTAGCCATTTTAGTTCAGTATAAGGTCGCACTGTAAAGCGAAGATTTGGTCTTATTATCTTCGTTAGTACACACGTAAAAAGTTGAGGCGGAAAGCTAGTAGAAGATAAATAAAAATTCTGCTACGAATGTATATCAGAACGCTAAGCTTCTTTTTATGCCGAAGGGCAGACGGCCCGTCTGATGTTAAATGGTTATCATCGCCCATGAACAACTGCAAGACAAGGGGCATTACCCTTGACCTTGAATAGTGTGTTTTTTTATATATCATAGTATGCAAACGACCAGGTGGTTCACCTGACGTTAAGAGGAGTCCCAAGTGCGCTGTGCTTGGGGTGAAGGTGAGGGGGGAGGGGAGGTGGTCTTCGGGCGCTCTCACTGACCGGACGAAACGCAACAATGCAAGCACTGTTACTTCACGTCGGTTTTCTGTGGGTCGGGTGGTACTAACCCGGACGAGCCGACCCATTTATGCTGAAACCAGTAATAGCTTCAGCGTGGCTCTACCACCTACAAATCCTTTTTGTTTTATTTTGTTTGTTTAATTTTAGTTTTAGTCCCTTTTTGAAGAGCCCCCTATCATAACCCTGATATTCGGTTGAGCTATAGGGTATCTTTTTTTTAACTGGTTCAGCGAAATGACTGCTCTGTACCTGATGGAAAGTACAGTACAGTCTATAAATAATGGTGACTGTCAGTGTTAAATAGCAATGGCAGTCATCGCTATCACGCCGACCTGCAAAAGTGCTTCTACAGGCCTCGTTTGAAGGGCTCCATGTCATAAGTCGAAGGGAACACACTGGCTGGGAGACGATTCCACATTTACAGAGTACGACAAAAATAAGAGCTTTCGAACTTCTTCGTTCTTGCCGGGATGGTTGTTACTGTGAAACTGTGGAGACGCGTACCCGCCCCTGTAGTTCTGTAGTGAAAAGGAGAAGATGGAATAGGGTCAAACAGCTCGCCATGATACAGACGATCAGTGAGGCGATGTGGATGAGGAACCTTCCATCGGCGGGTAGTGCGCTTTATAGAACACAAGTCGTTAAGTTAAATATTGCTAGCGCTATCACAATTAAATATAATCGTAACGATATAAATGTAAATGAGGATATTAAAGTTTTAAGAAGCTACGATTTTTATATCCGTGTTATTACAAAAAAGTTAAATACGTATTGAACTCTTACTTTAAAAAAGTTTGATTACAAAATAGTGTCTTACCGTTGTTTACAGATTGACATTATTTTAATTTATATATTCTCTAACACTTGTTTAAGTTGACAGTTCTTATGTTATTGTTGTGATTTATTGTTTTCTCATTAGCCGGTATAAGACATTTCGTAATAAATTATTAATTTCGTGGGTATAATTAATTTGGCAGAAATAAATAAATTAAACAATTTTAGAGATACACGAGTAAACTATAATTACAACTATATGCCTCTATTGACAGTTTGACCTCTGACAATGTATTGAAATCTGTCATTATACTGTTGTTTCCTGAGTAAAGACTTGGGCGAATTTGCAAACGCCAAAAAAAAATTGCTTATTTTATCAATTATATAATTTTCTTTTGATTATAATAATGATAACCAATTTAACGTATACTAAGTAAATTTTCTTAATGAAGATCTGAACAAAAATATTATTCATAGATTGAAATTGTTTTTTTTTTATTGTAGCACAGCAAAGTGACTGCACTGTGACTGATGGCGAGCACAGTACAATCCAAATACAATGGCGACTACCGAGAGATACGCTATCCGTCACCGGTCGCTGCTGTAATACCGGCCTGCGTAAATGTCTCTTCACGTGACGCTTGAAGGACCCCATGTTATATGGAGCAGGGAACACATTGGCTGGGAGATTGTTCTACAGCTTCACGGTACGGCAAAGATACGAAGTTACGAACTTTTTAGTTTGTGCCCAGATAGGATTTACCGTAAAACTGTGGCTCCGAAGACCAGCACGTGTGGTTCGGTTATGAAAAGGAGAGGAAGGGATTAAATTCAATAGCTATTCAGAACACTCGCCATGATACAGATGGTAGAACACGCTCAGTGAGGCAATGTCTCTGCGCAACTGAAGCGGCTCTATAAACTGTGTAATGTCTGCATCATTAACAATGCGTACAGCTCGTCTTTGCAACCTGTCCAAGCCATCTACTAGGTATTTGGTCGAACCGTCTTAGAGGTGCGAACAATATTCCACGCAAGGCCGAACTTGTGCCTTATAAAGGAGGTATAACTGATCTGGCGTGAAAAACTGTCGCTCCATGTTCAGGATTTCAAGTTTACGAGATGCAGTGGAGATTACGCTCCCGATGTAATCCCTGAGATTAAGGTCACTGCGAATATCGAAATTTTGCAAAATATCTGTATGTAATGAAACATTTTTGAATGATGAGATCGTAATGAATGAATGCTATTCAGAGTTGCTTGCATAAAAAACGTTTAGCCAGAGACCGCTCGGACACGCTTTTGTAATGAAGTATATTAACCACGTGTTCAGCTAGATCTTAAATTTTAGGCACTGCTTAGTAAAACTCGTGTTAAACCCGTATTCATTTTTGTTTTTGTAATAAGGCCGTACGTTTAGCGATATGAGTTTTCTTACCGTGAAGATTTCGGTTAAGCGTGACTGTACTAATGTTATTTCCTCAGTACATAAAATATATTGTTAAGATAATAAACAACGCAGATCAAGGCGCGGGAAAACGCGGGTGTCAGTAAATAATTAATACTTAGTTTTCCGGCCATTTTGAAAGTCAACAAACCGACTCGAATCAGTGTAATGGTATGAATTTACTATAAGGTTGGTCTGTAACAAAGTTCAAGAGAATTTATATTTCATTAATATCTAAGTATAGACATTATTCAATTATAGTTTGTCCTTTAATGTCAGTGGTCATCTTATCTACATAAATTTAAATTGTCTTCTATGCATTCAGCCTGTATAATTTATGTCACAATTTATTGTATTAACATAAATTGGACATGAGTTATTTTATTAGTTTGAACGCGTTGGAAAAAGGTTATGCTTGTATATCAGATTTGTCATAGCTCGTAAATGCAATGTCTGTTTATTTTATAGTAAATATTCTCAGTACCACGCAGGCAGGTATTGGGACAAAAACGTTTATTGCTTCTGTTATTATTCGTAAGATAGCTTTAAAGCACTTGGCTCCTTATTAGATCTTGATCGGTGATATCATTTGAAAATATATTTAAGCACGTTTATACGCATAAATAAAATTAAAACGTCTCTTTGTAATGTGAAAATAACAGGTTTTTACTTAATGCATTTTTTTTATGTCATAATTGGCAAACGAACTTGTGTGTCACCTGATGTTAAGCGATCACCACCGTCCATAGATACTAACAACACCAGGGGAGTCGAAAGTGCGTTGCCAGCCTGTGTTTGGGGGAGAGGAGAGGGAAAGGGAGGTGGGCCTCTGGCGCTCTCACTGACCGAACGAAACGCAACAATGCAAGCACTGTTACTTAACGTCGGTTTTCTATGAGATGCTGGTACTACCCCAGACGAGCCGACCCATTCATGCTGAAACCAATAATAGCTTCAGCGTGGCTCTACCACTCTTAAAAGTATATATGGCATTTAAAATCGAAAAGTGTTTTTAAAATTTTGGTTTTCTCTGTGTCTTTGGTCTGAGTAACTTCCGAAATGGTTGGACCAAATTTGGCGGGACTTACTGGTAGATAACTGATGCTATAAATAGTAACTTGGGCTTTTATTTCAAAGAAAAATAGGATTCCGTGCAAATGTAATAAACAAAATAAGCAGTATCCAGAACTGTGCGCACCCAACGCGCACGTTTACACTGAACTAACAAAGTCGCGCGTGGTGTTATGATACCATAGAACTGATATTCAATATTAGATCATGTAATCGCCAAAGGCGATCATTAGCACTATTCAACATATATCAAGTTATTATAGACGTCATTATTTTACTATTGATTAGCCGTTGCGCGTTCAGCGTTATCATTATTGAGAATGACAGTGATTCGCCGCTGTTATCACAAAGTGCTAATATGCGAGCATTACACAACAGCAGATAGATATGAAAATGACAGCATTTTACACACACTCAAACTTATGAAACGAGTAACGCATATTTATTTAATTATCGTGACATTGTTATAAATTGCAAATTCATTACGATACAAGACAACACGTTATTCGAAATCAGTATAATCGATAACTATTTTTAACAATAATTATTATAAAACTAGCGTTTACCCGTTACTTCGCTCGCGTTAATATAGATTTGTCCTATCCCTCGGGAACATACTCTATGACCTATTCTGTATCCTTGACAATGTATGTATGCAATTTCATAATAATAGGTTTAGTATTTAAGGTATGAAAGCATAACAAACAAACTCACATTGAATTTATAATATTAGTCAGGATATTTATTCGTTTAAAAATATTTATTGTATCGTAAATAGATATTTAATCTTGTTCGTATCGCTCAATCATTCCTGTCCAAATACAAAATATCAAGAGTATTCATGTCCTCATGCGAATTTAATGCAGTGAAGCGTATTTTGCGGGAACTGAGAATTGTCGAGAGCGGCAGGGGTTCTATGTGCAGCTATACACACACTTTATTAACCAATAACCAGCACTGAATCACAAATAGGTCGCCAGTCTGTAATGTAATGTAACTTAATGATGGAGATACGACAATCGAGTTACAGTTTATGTTGGTTGATAGCTTTCTAAGCACAGAGAAAACAAATGTAATGAAGTCTTAAAACTTTGAAAAAATATATAGCTTAGACTTCCTAGGAAAGGCATAGATTCCTAAGTGGAAATTTGTTTTATAGGAATTTTATTTCGGAATGTTTATTTAATTAGATCCGATATAATCGTAATGTTTATGTTATTTTCTATGAATCAAGATTTTAATGAGGTTAATATTTTATGTTGATAAAATGCGATATTAAATATGCAATAGTAAATATGTAAATAGGTTTTATATGTTTTTAATGCTGACATAAAAAAATTAAAATTTAAAGAGTAAAATTATTGCATTATATAGGTCATCATTAAGTCAATTTTGAATAAGATATTGATTGTCGAAAGGTTTTATGTTTTATTTTTAATATATATTAGCGGGCCCGGCAGACGGTGTCCCAACGTTGATATAAAAAAATACTTGACAAATTATACATCAAAACGATCCTCATTTTCTCCACTGGTGAAGCATAAAAAACCTCATAAAAATCCGTTCAGTAGTTTTTGAGTTTATAGCGAACAGACAGACAGACAAACGCGGTTGGGGACTTTGTTTTATACTATGTAATGAAGTAAGCGAATTCAGAAGCGATTTCTTAAAATTCCAAATTAATCTTGGAAGCCAACTTTAAAAAATCCATTTATAATTTCTTATATATGTTAATAGACAGAGACAAAAGAGTTTATATATATATATATATATATATACCTGTAGGCGGTAGAGCGACGCTGAAGCTATTACTGGTTTCAGTATGTATGGGTCGGCTCGCCCGGGGTATTACTCTCATAGAAAACCGACTTGAAGTAACAGTTCTTGCATTGTTGCAATTCGTTTGGTCAGTGAGAGCGCCTGATGCCCACTTCCCTTTCCTCCCTCCCCGTCTCCCCCTCCCCCCAAATACAGGCTGGAAACGCACTCGTGACTCTCCTGATGTTGCAAGTGTCTATGGACTGTGGTGATCACTTAACATCAGGTGACCCGCCTGTTCGTTTTCGTCCTATAATATAAAAAAAAAATACATGAAAAAAAAGTTTGTACTCTTAAGGGTCGACTTTCTAGTATTACACTAGTATTTATAAAACTATTAAATAACTTCGATATCGACACTACGTGTGTATCTACTCTATGCAATGTTTAGTATAATGGGGTATTGTTAAAACGGCTGGCGCCGTTCCCCGGAACAACTAGAGCCTTTGGACATTACTGTAATGCCCTCCCACACGACATCCCTTCCCGCTGACATTACATATCTCGCCATCTTAATATATACTATCAATCATTTACAATTTGTTCAAAGATTTAGAATTCCTTGATAATGATAATTATTAGAGTAGAAAATCTGGATAGATATTTATATACCTGTAAATATACGTAAATAAAACGGTTTAATAACTTTTCTTTTATGTTTTTCAAACGGATTCCTTTACCATCCGTTTACCATTATCCGTTTTTGTTTAGTAGCTATTGACGACCTTTTGTGTTATACATTTTTTTCCATGCCATCAACGAGTTGAATCATTTATTTGTAGATACGTCATACTTCAGGCTCTACAATTTACAAGGTTTGTACAGTTATCAATACAGCAAAATTAAATAAAAAAAGAATACACATGATAACTGTCAATTAAGATATGAAGAAAAAGTTCCGTATTCTTTATTAGCGTCGAATTTCAACCACTGGACTACCATTAGTAATGTATTTATATAAAAATGAATGTTAGTATATCTGAGATCGATAAATTCCAATACTGTGGGCTGATTACATTGATTGTTGGATTACGTAAGTGTTTTTTAAGGATTTTATACAATTATTTTATTGCAAATCATCAACAAGTGACACTGCAACAATATTTATTGTTGGAGCATGCCGTGGTTGTCTTCAACATGACAATACATTAGTTAGTATATAAAAAGTAGGACTATTGTAACACATTATAAATGTAGTCATATTTACAGACAACCACGGCATGCTCAAGCGATCCTTATGAAAATTGGTATTTATTGAAATTTGAGTACCTACTAAGAGTATTCAGAACAAACATTTTCCTATAATTCAACCATCTGTTATAACAAATAGGTAATATTAAATACATGTGAAGCCGTGGGCAACGATAGTATGTATATAAAGTATACAAAACTGACCACAAACAAAGCAAAGAGAACTTAATCATTTCTAAATGTCTCTGAACAGCGACGCACCCTCATTTTATTTTGATATGTTAACGATATGGCACTAACACTCACAGCTTTAAGCCTTTTCATCTGTCAAGCCCCAACAGCCATGGAATTGGGTTATAATTTACGATTTTATCTCACAGTCCGCATAGGGGCAGCGGTCAGTGTGGCCCGAGAAAAAAGTAACTCTGGGGTAATAATGGTCATCGGTGACCGCCCGCCACGCCCGCCCTGTTGTGACTTGCCAAAATAGAGTCGTAATAATGAAAGATGACCCGCGTAAGTTGAGAGTTATTTAGTGCCATCTCGTAACGAGCACTGGGGGCTCGTTTTGTAACTGCTTGTTCGGTGGACACCTCTGTCCGTGTTAAGCGGTTAGGGGTGGTTCAATTTCACTTTTGTTGTCGACTTTATGTCCATTACGTATTTATAGTTAATGCTCTGACCGTTGATTACATTGTCGCTTTTATTAGAGATAGTCTTTTGTCTCGTTGGTAAGTTAAATATATTATCAAAGGGGCGATTGTAAACCGTCGTCGAGTTTGCACTAAGCCAGCAGTCTAGATTGATGCTGCCCGTTCGAGAGTCTCTGACAAATTGTTGGTCCGGCGGAGGCGTCGCAAGACGTCTTGCCATAAATAAGGATTAAACTCGAAACCACACAGTCTTGTGGAGTGGACACAGCGTAGTCTCAGTAATGGCTCACAACTGTGTTCGATTGTCGAATACCTCCGTTCTTAGGACCGTTTATTATTCTACATATTCGTGAACCAAACAGCTGTAGTATAAATTATTTCGCGTGAATTCTCGGAATCCACGCACACTTTAGTCGCGAATTTGCCTTACTTCGGCGCCTAAGTCCCGTATCAGAAGTTGGAAAGCGGGTATCAAGTTTGGCGCGGAAAGCGCTAAGCCAAGGTTGTTTTAGGCTCGACGTTGATGTTTCAATCGCAATTGCGTTGCCGGCTTAAGAGCTCAATTCGAGGAGTAAGAAAGCGTCGAAACGCGCGTCAAACCTCCATTTCTCTTATCCCTGTCTCTAAGTGTTTGCAACTGATTTCGGGCTATTGTTTAATCTCGCTGGTACCACATGCTAATTAATGGAACTAAGTTAAGTATCGGATCAACATTAAATTGAATTTAAAATTGTAGGTCAAGATTTCCTACGTTTTTACCTAGTTTACAGAATAAAAATGTATTCATGTCTGCAACTGATGTTGACTAAGCTAGGTGTTGAGAGAACAAATTAGGTGCTTCCTACGACAGAGTAAACGATTTGTGTTGTGAAGGTAAGAAATT
>MU159005.1:544680-565635 GCA_015888305.1 Antheraea pernyi
TAAAATCGGCTGAGTGCCTTAAGCGCTCGCCTTAGTAGTCCGGTGAAGCTGTTAAGACATTGCTTGGTCAAAGCGTAGTCAGTTCGAAAAAAAAAAAAGTTAACGACATAGAGAATAACAATAGTGTAGCATTCATTTTGATATTTTTTTTTAATTAGAGAGGTAATAAAATAATATGTTCAAAATCATATTAAGAACAAAACAAGTTAACTATTTGCTGTTACCGAGCCATTACGAAATTGTAACTAATAAATCAGACATAATCCAGCAGTCTAGGCCGTAGTCAAGCGTATCCCGCGTTTAGGTAACTACTGTTGCTTGGCGCGAACTATAAATTATACAAGTGAACGCGAGGGTACAGGCGTGTGCAACTTTACGACAACATAAATCACGGCTTATAGTGACTCTCTCCGCCCTGAACGACTCTGCTGGGCGCAGGTTACAAGGTTGCGTATTATGTGCTCCGTGAGATTTAATTCAGTTCTAGTTTACAATCGCTAACGACTAGTGTAACCACATTGATCAGTCAAGTAGAAAAAATTTAGTATTGTAACCTTTCAAAGCTTCGATATTTTTTGTGATTATAAAATGTACACATAAAAATGTGTATTATTAAAATGATAATGTATTACTGATACTTTAAATTGCGTTGTATGGAACGATATTCCACAATGATCATAAGTTTTATATAAAGGAAGATATATTAGTATCTCACCTGGTTACCTACCATCCATAAGTTGCATGTCTCACACCAAGCCATTAACGACGTGTTGCTGTTTCCCTTTAAAGTTTTAGCTTGTTTTCAACTGTTCGGTGTTCACCAGTTTGCCACTTATAATTAGTTATAGTCATAATTAAAGGATAGATGTTTCTACAAGAAATAAAAAACAATCATAGTTTTTCTTACTTGGTATAAAGATTGAATTAAGTAACGAAGTAAAGACCAGAGTAAAGACCAGACTAGGCCCCCTCGGCAACGGCTCAAGCCTAGGTCCGTTCACTCAGCGTGGAGCCCTTGAGTACGTGCTCGCGCGATACAGTGACACAAAATCTTACATCACTGCGACAACATTGCACATATCACCTCCACACACGTGCACGCATACACGCTTACACATAATAAGGTGGAAGGGTTTTATTTTTTCCCTTATCAAACTGAAATAGTTTAGAATATTATCCAATACGAAATATATATAAGGGTTGTTGAGGTAGGTATGCTTGGTACACATATATGTTTCAACAACTCATATATGTATGAATAGTTAGCTTAGCTCAGATAGGTCGCGAATTGTATGTATCAGGCAACAGCGCAAGCTGAGGTGTGCCGTGCACTCTTGAGCTAGTTGTCAAATAGAATCGGCTGAGGGCCTTAAGCGCTCGCCTTAATAGTCCGGTGAAGCTGTTAAGACCTTGCTTGGTCAATAGCGTAGTCAGTTCGAAAAAAAAAAAAAAAAGTAGAGTTTGTAATGTTACTAATTTGTTGAGGAAATTTCTTGCTTAAGTCGAAAGAGGTATGAAAAAATCTAATTCTTGTCACCAGCATGAAGTACTATACATATAGATACTCAAGAGAACTTTTAAAAATAATAAAATTATTTTTCTGCTCATTCATCAGCCATTAAAAATAACTGTATTTTAAAAATGATGCAGCAGTAAGCATAAAGACAATATATTGGCGTCAAAACTATATAAGTACTAATTAGTATTAGAGTGCTACTAATAAATTTAAATGTTTTTTAGAAAGTATTCATTATATATGTTATATATAATCACAATATACCTTTAAGCCATGTGTTATTTCAATATAATTGTATTCGGGTCGTAAATCCCATTCAATGTTTCTACATGATGTTAAGCAATTGAACAGAATGTCGAGAGCGTTTAAAATTGAAGAGGTTTTAAAAGTATACTATTATATAAGAGGGCGCCAGACAGTAAGTGCTACTGATTGTCGATAGACGATAGTGACTAGCGGAAGAAACTTAACTTTTGGTTACTTAAACGTAACTTGGTTAAGTGTGGGCTTTAAAGTCGCCGCATTCGGCGCGCGCCCACACCGTCGCTTAGATAGCACTGTATTTAAATGTCAGTACGTTAGTAACAAGATCCGAGGTCTTCTAAGTGTCTTTGTTAAGGAAGTGGTGAAATAGATTGTTTATTTATACTCTCTACTGTACTTACGTACATCTATATCTATATGAACGTTTAAATGGCCTTTTATACTGATACATGTAAAGTGACTACATTGTACCTAACCTAGAGAGGCCACGGTCGAGTAATCCATCGTTGGTGGTGACTGTTATGATGGTCAGCATAAATATCTCTTCACGTTACGCTTGAAGGACGTCTACTATCCTTAATACATCTCTCTTTTTGTTATAACTATTGCCCACCCGGCTTCGAACAGGCGTAGGTACTAACGAAGAAAATGAGATAAAATCTTACCTTAATAGCACGCCTATGTAATGAAATAAAATGGCAATTGAACGACTGACTGTCAATTCTGTTAATATTTTAAGCAATCTGACTACCATCCTCTATCTAAGTAACTTTTTATAGGGACATTTTTAACCCAAGTTTAACACGTATCTCTAGGATTTTTCAAACCAGGTTTTGATAAATACAAATATAACAAAAAAAGAATTAGCTAGATAAATAAATAGATGCAGCTGTTCTGAAGTGATGTGCACACATACATTCGGCAATTTCTTTTTATTTATATAGATAATTTTAACTTTGAAGGAAATATAATGACACCACGTAATATGACGCTGTAATATTTATTATTGCATAAAACTATTTACATACCTTTAATATACTATACCATAAATTCAAGACTTAATTGTCGATCGTACAAAAGCCTCTTCTGGCGGTTGGTCTCGAACATTACCACGTTATAGTAGTGTTGGTTGTAGAGACATGCTGAAAATATTATTGGTTTCAGTATGAATGGGTTGGCTCGTCCGGGGTAGTACCACCCCCTCATAGAAAACCGACGTGAAGTAACAGTGCTTGCATTGTTGCGTTTCGTTCGGTCAGTGAGAGAGCCGAAGGCACACCTCCCCTCTCCTCTCCCCACTCCCTCTCTCCCTTCCCCCAACCCCAAACACTAGCTGGGCAACGCACTTTCGACTCCCCTGGTGTTGTTAGTGTCTATGGACGGTGGTGATCACTGAAAATCACGTGACCCACATGTCCGTTTGCCTGCTATGACATACAAAAAACGAGTTATTGGCAACAAGCGCCGACGTATCGAATACATCCACACACGAGATCATTTAGTTACCAATAAAAAGTTATAAAAACATTGACACGAATAAATGAATTCAAAACGAAAGAGGCCTGTTTAATATGTTGTTTGTTTTGAGGGCATATTGAGGAGTCGGGCTGTTTAAACGATGCCGCGATGAAGAGAAAAAAAGCGAGAGTGCTCCCGTACAGCCGCCTTATCGGAAGCAATTACATGTTGTTCGTTTATTAATTTCCATAACTACCCCCGCAACATCAAAGGATGCCGCTGCTTCGCGTGCGCCGCACTCTTATACTGTGTAAGGCATAAACTGAGATCGATTATAAATATGATTTAGTTTTGTAGGTGTACAACCGTTGACATATATCCCTAAGCTTATTAGGTTTTTATTAATTATAACTTTATTGTTATTAGTTAATTGATGTCATATACGATCATCATCAGTACAACTTACGATGTTGTTAGAAAAAAAACGATTTTTGAAGTAAAACTCCTTTAGGCGCCACTATGAGGTAACTGGACGACAATGCAACGGAAGTCCGTTACGGCAGTATGGCGATACGTTTCTGTACTATCCGGTTAGATACTAAAACTTCTATTAAATCATAATAATTACTTATCATAGTAATCTGTTCGTACTTTTCTATATTTTATTTACTTTATAACAAAGAGTTACTAATTATGTTTTCTGTGTTTAAGTTTATTTAAATTCCGAATTAACTGATAGATGGCATTACAGATAATGAAGTTTTCTTTTAATTTGTTACTTATGGCACCTGGAAACCAGATGGCAGCACGGTTGCGCGTCCATATATATAATGAATTCTATTGTATGATTTGTATTATTATTAAATTAAATTTTCTTTATAATTTTTTTTCAAAAAAATTTGTTTGATTTATTTATAAACTATTTATTGACAAAATCAAAAATAATTGAAAAGTTTTACTACAATCGCGTGTGACGGTTACACGCACTCATTTTTTTTAAATAATACAATACAATTTATCTACAAATTTCTTAAGTACCTTAAGTATCTTTTCTGTAGTACCTAACTGGTATTCACTTATTAGTCGTGTTATTTACAAATATTTACGAAGTTTTAACATTTGTCAAACCCTGTAAGTATTATATACATTTTATTTATATCTTAAATTGTTTCAACATTTTGTTTTCAAAATTATCAGTGACGGAAAGTATTACAAAACCTATACATACATACAACAAAATTCAAGCAATTATTGTTTCTTTGGGTTAAAACCTAGTTTGTTGAACTATTTTTGACCATACTCTTAAAATCAGATAGAAGACTTTACATAAATATATAGGCTACAAAGGGAGCTAATTTTTAAAGGGTTAAAATTTAACTTAAAATCGGGAAAAGTATATAGGGTGATAAAATAATATCTTTAAAAACAAAAGACAATCGATTATTAATCCACATTATACACGTATTTTCCGTAAGAGAACAAAAATATTTCACGATAAGGAAGCACAATAAAATTGTGTATGTACATTATAATTCTTAATCTATTAATATAATCCATTAAATATATCTCGGCATATGCATTTATCGCTATATTTTATAACATGGGACATCATCTTAGGTAGTGTTTACCTCGCACAAACCCTTGAAGACGTTTTAACAACGTTTGGCGTGACATATATTCTTTGATCTCCAGCGACACTTACGACGTTCTGTTAGATTTCATGTTAATTATTTCAAATTTGTATATATACTAATTATGCAGTCATTAATGTATAAAATTTTCGAATGTTAACTTGTTTAGAATTATTACGTTTTATTATGAGTTTAATTGTGTGAAGATTTTCAATTAACTTGTTACAATCGAGGAGACAATGTTATTATTTACAAATTACATTTAACTACTATAATCATACTGAATTAATTATAGAACTCTGTAAAACAATTTGTATAAATAAATTTGTAGCTTCTGTCTGTACATACACTATAATCTTTGTTTTCCAAATTTTGTCAAAGATATATTCTATACGTCTATTGATGTCCAATTAGACGTTTGTGAATTTTTAATCTTTGTTTGTGTCTAAATTTATCTATAAACAGCTTTATCGATTTGAATAACATTTTATATCCTGAAAGTTCATTCATTTTATATTCAGATATTTATAGAAATTATAAAAAAATAGTTTCGAGAAATATATTTGATCGCAAGGAATTTGAATGATTTTTTTTTCGAACTGACTACTCTATTGATCTAGCAAGGTCTTAACAGCTTCACCGGACTACGAATTTTAATGAAATTTTGTACCTTTGTATGCCTAGTCGGTTCATAAATTCTATCAAAAACTGCTAATGTAATTATATACGTTTTGACAATTGGTTAAAAATCATATATGAAATAAAAGGTAATGAAACGTACAATACTATTTTATTTATATGTATAGTGTGATAAACATATCGTAGTAGTGTTATTTTCAATATTTGCAGAATGTTGAAAATCTCTGTTGGCGCGTAACTACGGCGCGGTGCGAAACGATAACCGCGTCTCTATCTTCCGTTGCGTCCATTCCATTTTTGAAAGTGAATAAATATAACTCTCTTTTTTATTCTCGAAAAGCAAGAACGTTCTATTTTCATAATTAGTCGAAGTATATTTGGCCAGTATTCAAAAATTAATGAAAATAATAAGGCTGTAACAGAATTTATGACCCGATTAGGTATAAGTATTTTCGCAATGTATGGATTATCAAAAAGTTAGGAATATCTTTATAAATCATAACAATTGAGATACATATGAAATAAGTTTTAGCATTTAACTGTTTTACTTTATATGTTATCATCATATTAAAGAGTGCCAACTATTATCAATTAATAAAATTATCAGCCTTTATTTCGTGGATATGATCACACCTACTCACGAAATATTCTGTATTCATTATGTCGAAAAATCTATAATTTCTATAAACATTTTCGAAATATTGTATCTTGTTCACTTTCAAGTGTTATTTTCCATCACTGTGAGCGACGGTAGATATCTAATATAGATCACCAAAGTTCTTAAACAGCGAGGTTAATTATCATTCAAATCAACGATGTATCAGAGTTAAAAAAAGAGAAATCTATAATTACAATTTTCATGAATAACCCATTATATGAACATTTAAATCTGAAAATATATGGAGTTTAAAATACATCTACTCTAATAAATTTTTTTAACCAATAGGTACTTATCAAAGGGCTTAAAACGTTATTTTTTTTATAATCATCACCTTTACAAATAAGAAATATGAAGATATATGTTGCAATATATCAGTGTTCCCAAATAAATAAAATCTACATATTGTATCGCAATAGGTGTACAGTGGTACACCGGAGGACTTATCTCGCTAAAACGATTCCCACATAAATAAAGCTCATCGAATATGAAACCCTATTTACATAAGAAAAATATAAAGAGGCCTAAACGATAGGTCCATAAGGGTGGCGTATCGGGCCAACAGGCATATGGCACTCGAGGACTCAACTCACGTCCGAAAGGGGCGCTGCGCCTTTAATAACAATATGAAATATCAGTTCGTTCCTCTGATCGCAAATCTACGTCAATAACATATCCAATAGTAGCGCTCAATTCATTTCGACATAATCTAATATAGCGGGGCACGTTTCCCGCCTAAATCTCCCGCCACATGTCGCCAAGATAGCCAACCGAGCGAAACGCAAAACTAAAGAAAAAGATCACGGATCGGTAATATCTTTCGAGTCCATAAAGTTAAACGTTTATTTGCAACGATATTTTGTCCTTTTGTAGATATTGCTTTACTATGTAACCATAGCAACTTCCAACTGCTATATAAAATGGTCGCGTAATGTTTCAATAGTAGATAAAAGACTCTATGACGATTTCTTTGGTCATTTTGTTGATTGACTTCGCTATAGAGATTTTTAATTCATGAAGTAATGACTTAGTTAATATCGCTTTATGTATACAAATTTACAGTACATTTATTTATATATACGTGTATATATACGAGGTGTGTTAAAAAAATAAAAGGAATTTTCGTTTTTTGAAAGAAGAAAAATTGTTATTCATTCGTCTACATTAATGTTGTCGCCTTCAAAATATTCCCCATTCAATATTATGCACTTATGCCAACGCTTCTTCCATTCGTCGAAAAACTTCTCAGACTCGATTTTTGGGATAGCCTTTAGCTCTTTCAGCGATGTGCTTTTAATGTCATCTATGCTTGTAAAACGTAGTTTTTAAGGTTCTTTTTATTTTTGGAAATAGGAAAAAGCCACACGGCTATGTCTGGCGAATATGGAAGCTGGGGCATCGTTACAGTATTGTTTTTGACCAAGAATTCACGAACAAGCAACGAAGTGAAGCGACAAATTTTGCTGCCACGCGTTTCATACTACAAACATTCGAAAAAAATTCATCGCATGAGTCAATCGATATGGCAATATCACCAGCGACTTCTCTGATTATAATTCGGTGATCATTCATAACCATTGCTTTCACTTTGTGCACGTTTTCATCGGTTGTTGATTTGGTGGGGCGTCCGGGGTGCTCCTCATCTTCAACAGCTTCACGACCACCTTGAAAACGCTTATACCACTCGTAAACTCTTGTTTTACCCATAACAGACTCACCATAGTCCTTTGTTAACATTTCACTCACTTTCTTACAGTTTATTTCAATTTTTACGCAAAATTTCAAAATTCAAAATTCTTTTAACAAACGAAAATCGCTAAGTTCATAAAACACGTCTAACCTTAGCGGCTGCTACAGACAAAGCAAGCAACGAATACAGGTGAAAATTTTATCGAACTTCAGGGGAATGTAAAAAACAACATAATAAAAAACAAAGATTTAACAATTGTATTCTCCAAACACGCAAAATTTTTAAATTCCCGTTATGTTCTGAACGCACCTCGTACATTTATTTATATACAGTGATTACTAGTGACCCGTTTTAATATTTGAAGTAGTATAAGTCATAGAAACTAAAGTCCTCATTCATTTTTTAGCCGCTTTGAATATTGACGAAGTAAGGATTTCACATAATATAGTCAAGAGTTTAATAGAAACAAAGAAATTTTATTATAGGCATCTACAATTGGAATATAGTTGTCGCAATTTTATATGTATGATATACATGTAAATTTGTGTTCTGCATATTTATATTCGGAGTGGAATGTACATAAGGATCTCTGTACTTTCTTTTTGTTGCGCGTAATTTTAATGCGATATCTTGTAAGATATTTATTAAAATGATGTTTTTTTTATAGTACCACGGCAAAATGACTGCACTATGCCTGATGGTAAGCACAGTTCAGTCCAAAAACAATGGCGACCACCGAGTGACACACAATACATCGCCGGTCGCCGCTGTCATGCCGGCCTGCAAAAAGCTGGATATGCACAGGCTGATCCCGAAACGCGACCCGCAGAAGCGAATCACTATGACGGGCTTTTTCGCCATATACATGGTGGTTTGCGACCCAGTCAGGCTGTAAAACCATACCACCCCATTTTCG
The DNA here is from genome assembly GCA_015888305.1 of Antheraea pernyi. Lineage (NCBI taxonomy): Eukaryota > Metazoa > Arthropoda > Insecta > Lepidoptera > Saturniidae > Antheraea > Antheraea pernyi. Next base: position 553,453 of record MU159005.1, read on the forward strand.
CCATTGCCTCGTTCGTTATTCAGCAGGGTGCACCACGTGCAGGTGAGGTTGGCTTGGATGTCTCAAGTCTTATGATGTTATTTGACACCCCTTATTCGGCAATTTTGATCTATATTCCATCCCAATAAAGTTTTTAATTACATTTTAAAGATTAAGAATTTGATTGAAAATACCGACGTGAATAATAACATATTTATTAATAGTATGCAATAAACAGTGATTGAATCTTATAGACATATACTATCGCGGACTATTCTCTAGGTATTTTGGAGTTGTAGGTACAATCCTGTAGTATATTATTTTTATGTACCTATCTCAAAATATTTTGCCAGCGTTATCAATTCAAGCGTTCGAAAAACCTTCGTACGGCTTCATTAAAAGACATTGAGTTTTCTTTACATTGCATTATGGTAATAATATACATATATTATATACATAAACCTTCCAGAAGAAATTCTTTAAATGATAGTGGAAGCCGTATCAAAAACCTTTCCATAGTTTAGAAGAACTGAGGTAACACCCAGACAGAAACGAAAAACAACTTTTTTATTGTATTTATAGATCATATATTTGTATCACTACTGGATTATAATCTTGCGTATTTATTAATTACTAGCCGACCCGTGCCCACTTCGTTGGGCGGTAATACGTAAGCGTGGAATGGTTATTTTGCACTAAAACGCAGCGGAAGCTCTGAAAAGGAAAAAAGTACCCCGATTTTGCAACATTCTTCATTGATACTCTGCTTCTATGGGTCTTAGCATAATAATATATAGCCTATAACCTTCCCTGATAAATGAGCTATATAACACTGAAAGAATTTTCCAAATCGGACCAGTAGTTCCTGAGATTACCCCTTACAACGTCACAAACTCACAAACTCTAACTCTTTATAATATTAGTATAGATTTACTCCTCGATCGCACCCCTCAGGGGAAAGCGATTTTTAATCTTACATCCCTTTGCGGCCTCTCCGGCGTCATAGTCGAGCCGCCGCGCAAAACGTCTGTGCCCTCGCAGTGTCACAACTGCCAGGTGTACGGACACTCCGCACGAAACTGTCGCCTGAAACCCAGGTGCGTTAAGTGCCTCGGCGACCACTCCACTAAGGAGTGCTCTCGCACTAAAGACTCCCCCGATCCCCCAAGCTTCGAGACATGAGAGGCGGAGGTCGAGGACGGGCTGGGGCAGCGGCCGTCTTAGACGGCGACGCCTGCCTGGGGTATCGAGGGCGCTTTGTGCGCGGGGCGCGGGGACCTCCGCGATAATTCGCGGTATGGCCCACGCCGCGGCACAGAACACAGCTCGGAGGGTCGGAGGCGTCTTTCGTGCGAGGACACTCCCTAGTGGAGTGGTCGCCGAGGCACTTAACGCACCTGGGTTTCAGGCGACAGTTTCGTGCAGAGTGTCCGTACACCTGGCAGTTGTGACACTGCGAGGGCACAGACGTTTTGCGCGGCGGCTCGACTATGACGCCGGAGAGGCCGCAAAGGGATGTAAGACTAAAAATCGCTTTCCCCTGAGGGGTGCAACATCGAGGACAACGAGAACCATATCATATGGAGCCCTGGTGCGCGGAGAGCGCATACGATGAACCTCGCGAACAGGAATCTTCTGTTCCTTGAGGTCGTCTAAAATGTCGTCAGTCGGGAGTTCTGAGGGGACTCTACGGATCACAACCCGTAGTTTACGCTCCTCTTCGAGAGAGTGCGTGAAATAGCCCCACTGGTTGTCCCGAAGGAAACGAGTGAGGTTGCGATGGGCGGTGGACGTGGCTACCTTCACCTGAATACCTACAGCGGTATTCACGGCGGAGGTGTAAGGGATACCTGCCGTTTCCAGCAGGCTAGAAATCTCAACCCAAGACGCTTTGTCTTGGATCGTAACGGGGGGCGGTGGGCGGGGCTTCTTGCCCGAAACTGCGGAACCCGCAGCCACGGGCGAGTCGGGTCTAGAGGGCGCTGGTGTCGCCTTTGGCACTTTCGCGCCATCGACGTTTGCGATCTTTTTTTTTTTCCCTCATCGAACTGAATCGAATAGTTTAAGTTCGTTTCAATCCGATATACACGTATTCATTTGTGAATCATGCAATTTCGATTGTATGGTTCACAAATGTATATATGTATGAATAGCTTAGAATAGTTAGCTAGGACAGACGTGTCTTTTTCCAGGAAACAGCCCAAGCTGAGGTGTGCGTGCACCCTTGTGTATGTTACCCAAAACCAAAATCGGCTGAGTGCTAAGCGCTCGGCCTTAGTAGTCCGGTGAAGCTGTAAAGACCTTGCCAGGTCAATAGCATAGTCAGTTCGAAAAAAAAAAAAAAAAGTATAGATTTAGATTAGACCCTTCTTTTAAAGTTTTTTTTTATATGATAATTATTTCAAATTATTTTGAATACGAGCAAAACTCGAAAAGCTTATTTACATTTAACTGTGTTAAAGTATTATTTTTAACTGTAAATGCTTTACTATGTTAACGAAAGACTATTATTTTTTTAGTTAACTATAATAAAATGTGCAGGTAGCCCGTACAGGGAATGTACCTTAGCATAGGTACGATTGAGTAATTGATCAGTTCCGTAAACCCGAGGCGGTCTTCAGTACAAATAAACATACGAAATTGCGTCAATTAAGGTGTTCTTCCTAATACATTGATTGATCAATCATCGGGCTCCGACAATCGAAGGAAGTGCTGCCTTAGAGCCGCATTCGCTGTGGACGTGTTCCATGAATTGGAATATAGATTAAAACTTAGTTATTTTGTAGAAGAGACATTTTGAAATACTTGTGAGGCAACAACTGCGATTATTTTTAACAAATTGTATTAGTTGTAATTATTTTTCTTTCCTCGCTTGGTTACCCATCATCCTCAAACGAAAACTCTTTGTACGGATTACCGAATAAACAGATTTTTACAAGACTAAACAGATTAACGATTTTTAAGAACATCTAGGCCATATATATATATGCCTTTTCATAGAGAGAGATAATATATAATAAGTAAAGTGATTATAAGAGTTGAGGCATAATGTCAAAATTAGAATAAAAAATAAAAGACAGGCCACATTTAGGTCCCATTAAACGGTAAGGCCATTTTCATGACAATGAAGTCGCAGAGGACCTAGTATGAGAATGAATATAATTGAAATAAGATTCGTAATAAAAAAAACGAGAAATCATTTATCCGATACTTTTTTTATCTATGGCCTCTGGTTGCAATTGCAATAGTCTTGGATTGGTACAAACGTTGCTAGAGCGTAATACAGTACGATGTAGTGTATAGTGCAATACAATGTATAGTTTCAACATGATTTATAAAATTATATTTTGAAATAAGTATTTACTATGAATAAGTAAGAAAACTCTACAAATCAATAACCTTATTTCAATATAGTATAGAATATATATTTTATAGAATACCAGCGAGCCCGGCGGACCTTTTCCCACCCTGATAATAAGAAACACCTTGACAAATTATATACCTAAACCTTCCTCATGAATCACTTTATCTACTGGTGAAAATCGCATATAAAATTCGTTCCGCAGTTTTTGAGTTTATCGCGAAAAGACAGATGTTGAAGAGGACTTTGTTTTATAATATGTAGTGATTATATGTACAGGATATAATAAAAAGAATATTCGCATAATTTTGTTGAAGGGTTTTTTTTTATATCATAGGAGGCAAACGTACAGGTGAGTCACCTGATTTTAAGTGATCACCACCGTGCATAGACACTTGCAACACCAGGGGAATCACAAGTGCGTTGCCAGCCTATCTTGGGGGAGAGGGGAAGTAAGGGAAAGGGGAAGGGGAGAGGAGGTGGCCCTCCGGCGCTCTCACTGACCGAACGAAACGCAACAATGCAAACACTGTTACTTCACGTCGGTTTTCTGTGAGGGTGGTAATCTTGGGCGAGCCGGCCCATTCATGCTGAAACAATTATTACCTTCAGCGTAACTCTACCACCTACCAGTAATAATTTATATAATTAAAGGTTATTATAATATATATAAGGGTTATAATTAAGCTGGCAATTTTATAATAAGATTAATATATCTGTTTATTTGATGGTATAAATGTTTAAAGAATTAGGTTCAACATTATTGTATACGGACACCATATCGATTGAGATAAATTCTAATACTTGCAATGAAAAACGTTCGGTGAAGGAAAACATCATGATGATGTCATAATCGATGTCAGGAACCTCCGTGTGGTGCACCCCGGGCAACGTCGATCGCTTCTCGGTCGGCGGCTGATACCTGACACAATTACGCTTCCCTAACGGACTTTGATTCCGTCTCTCTCGTTGACCCATTGCTCTCTTTCTGGATTCTGATTCTCCCTTTCACGGTGACCCCCGCTTGCCTTTGGACTTCGATCTCTTCTCCTTCTGTGACCTACGCTTTCTTTATGGACACCGAATCAAAAAAAAAACAACATGAAAAGTCCAAAATCTGCAATATTATTACCCCAGGAGGGTACCGCCCGCCCCGCGGGTGGAGAATCCCTCCCCGAGTCCCTGGACTCGGGCAGCCCCTCGTTCTCTGGGGGGGGCACAATTTTGTACGATCCTACGATCATGACGACCACAGCTATGGATAAGGACTCCGATCAAGCAAGCGACTTGGAATGTGCTGCAGCGGACAACAAGCGGTTGGACCAAACCGGTGCCAAAAAGCGTCTGCGCCAGGCCGAACTAATCGGCTTGGAGGGAAGTGGGAAGGCTCCGAAGGTGGCCTCAACAAATGCGGGCAGAGGGAGAGCGCTTAACAAGCGCTCTTCCAAGCGTGCTGTGCTTGGGGAGGCCGATGGGTCTTACGACCGGGCCCTCTCCCGTTGCTCCACCCGGACGGCGACAGAGGAAAGCGCACAGGAGGATAACGAGGAACCCTGCACTCCGCAGCCCTCGAATCCGAAGCCCTCCGTCCCTCAGCCCTCCAAGGCTGTGGTGACTAATTTGAAGGCGCTTGATGCGGACCGGCTTATGGAGTTGGCCAGCGGGCAGACGGCCACCATCGTGGAGGTGGCCACGAATTCAGGACACGTCAAAGGGCCTCTCATGAGCGCCCTGAAGACGGCAGCCTTGACCCTCCAGGAGGTGGTCGAGATCCTGGCCCTCCGCACCGAGGCGGAGGAGACGAGGCGCCTCCAGCGCGATACACGCAACCTCCGGGCTGAGGTTGCTAAGCTAAAGGAGGAAGTTCTCGCCTGGCGACGGGAGGCAAACGCAAAGAAGGAGGTGCTGCCTCCAATGCAGCCTCCGCCGCCTCCTCCGCCGCTTCCTCAGCAGCCTTCTCAGCGGCCTTCTGTGGTGCGGCCTCAGGAATGGGAGGACATGTTGTCCGCAACGGCTGGCAGGCTTGAGCACTCTCTGCTGAACACAGTAGGAGAGATGCTCAATGCCAGGCTGGCCGCCCTGGACGACCGTCTCCTGCCACCCAAAGTACTGAGGCCAGCACTCACTGCCGATAAAGCGAAAGCCGCTCCCAGCCCAAAAAAGACAGCAAAAAGGATCGCAGAGCGCCGGTCCGCCACGGAGGCAGCCGAAACTGACCCCAGGGTGGAAACCACCCCGGAGTCCCGCAAGCAGACCCCACGGTCCGTGCCACCTCCGGTAGCCTCGATCCCGTCGGAGGAAGCCTGGACGACTGTAGTCCGCCGCCACAGGAGAAAGAAGGAGAAGGCGACTCCGGCGGCGGCTGCAGTAGCCACGAGTACCAAGGCGACAGGTGCTAAAAAAAGGAGGAGGAGGCGAAAGAGGGCCAGGGACAGACTCGCTCCTCCTCGCTCGGCAGGAGTGCTCGTCACCATGCGGCCGGAGGCGGAAAAAATGGGGGCTAAGTATAGTGACGTCCTCCTGAAAGCGAGAATGGAGGTGCCCCTGGCGGAATACGGGATCCCCTCAGTAAAGGTGCGGCCTAGCGCCACTGGAGCCCGACTGCTGACGGTCCCAAGCACTCTAGCCCCGGAGCAGGTGAACAAGTTCGCTGAGAGGATTAGGCAGTCGCTGCTCGGACTGGCCACTGTGGTGCGGCCCGTCAAGAAGGCAGATATCCGAGTCGTCGGAATCGACGACTCGGTATCATGGGACGAGGCCGTGGAGGCCATTACGAAGGCGGCTGGCTGTCCCCTCACCCAGATGAGGATCGGGGAACTCCGTCCCCACGGTGGAGCGAGCAGCTCCCTGTTTGTTTCCCTCCCCGTGGACGCAGCACGGAAGCTGGTGGAAGCAGGCCGAATATTGATCGGTTGGAGTGTGGCTCGGGTCCAGCACTTGGACAGCAGACCGCTCAGGTGCTTCAAGTGCATGGGCCTGGGACACACCCGGCCAATGTGTCCTTCAGCCATAGACCGAAAGACGGCCTGCTTCCGATGCGGGGAGGGAGGACACTGCGCAGATAGCTGCACCGCAACTAAACCGCGGTGCGCTGTCTGCGCGGAAGCCGGCAAGCCGGCGATCCACGTTATGGGGGGGGGTGATTGTCGACCCCCCCATGTGAAAGGGAAGCCGCCTCTGCTAAAGGCGGCGAATATGGAGGTAGCTGTCGTGGGATAGTCAATGGACTATATCCACAGCAGCTACCTCCAGACTAACGCAAACCACTGCGCTGCTGCCCAGGACCTGCTCCTGCAGGCGGTAGCGGAGTGGCAAATTGATGTTGCGGTGGTTGCGGAGCCGTACCGTGTCCCGGACCAGCCTTACTGGGTTGGAGACACGGACGGTTCTGTGGCAATATGGTCAGGGGGGGGAATACCCCTTTCAATCAGGGAGAGGGGCGCTGGATTTGTGGCTGTCGCCTCACGGGGTTTTGCGACCCTCGGCGTATATTTCTCGCCGAACCGGCCCCTCATCGAGTTTGAGTCCTTTTTGGATTCGCTGGGGCCGGTCGTGAGGCGGCTCGAGCCGCTCCCCATCGTTCTAATGGGTGACTTTAACGCCAAGTCAAGGGCATGGGGAGCGGTGACCACGAACCCACGTGGCGAGGCTCTTGAGGAGTGGGCAGCTCAGCATGGGTTGTCCCTCCTCAACCGGGGGAGTGTCTACACGTGCGTGCGACACAACGGGGGGTCTATAGTGGACCTATCGTTTGCTACCCCGTCAGTCGCACGCCGTGTCCGGGGGTGGAGGGTGATGGAGGAGGTGGAGACCTTATCGGATCACCGATATATCAGATTTGAGGTCTCCACCTCTAACAATGAGCCGGTAACCCGCCCCCGGGGGGGCGCTATGTTCCCCCGGTGGGCGATGAGCCGCCTCGACCGGGAGCTAGCGGAAGAGGCGGCCATCGTCCAGGCCTGGTCACTGTCCCCCCCGGACAGCGATATCGACACGTCTGCAGCCCGCCTCCGTGATGCTCTCACGGAGGTTTGCGACTCGTCGATGCCGCGGAGCGTACACCGCCCAAAGAGGAGGGCGGTGTACTGGTGGTCGCACGAAATCGCTGAACTTCGTGCGGCCTGTTCCGCGGCCCGGCGGCTGTACGGGCGCAGCCGCCGGAGACGGTCCAATAGGGACCCCGAGGAGGAGGCCCGGCTGTATGGCGACTACAGGACCTGCAGGAAGACGCTGCAGGTCGCCATCAGCCGGGCGAAAGAGCAGGCATGGGAGGAGATGCTCCGAGAGCTGGAGAGGGATCCGTGGGGGCGCCCGTACAGGCTGTCTCGGAAGAAATTCCGCGGCCAGGCGCCCCCGGCAACGGAGACTCTCCAGCCGGAGGTGGTTGAGAGGATCGTGGGAGCATTGTTCCCCGACCCTCCGGAGCTCCTCCCTCCTCCCATGCCTCCGCCTCAGGTGGTAGAGGAGGCGCTGATCGGCCCTCCCCCAGTTACGGAGGAGGAGATGGGAAGGGCGATTAAGCGCCTCCGCACCGCCGGGCGAAAAGCACCCGGCCCTGACGGGGTCCCGGGTAGGGTGCTGGCCATCGCGTTGGGCCATCTAGGGGGGTGGCTTCGGGAGCTGTTTGACCGCTGTCTTGTGGTTGGACAGTTTCCGAAGCCCTGGAAGACGGGGCGGCTTTGCCTGATGGCGAAGGAAGGCCGCCCCTCGGGCTGCGCGTCCGCGTACCGGCCTCTTGTGTTGCTGGACGACACCGGAAAGGCGCTCGAGAGGATCGTTGCCTCCCGGGTCGTCCGGCATCTTGAGGAAGTGGGGCCGAACCTGTCGAGCGCGCAGTTCGGCTTCCGGTCAGGGCGTTCCACGCTAGACGCCCTGACCCTCCTAAAACAGGTCTCCACGGAGGCGACCTCTCAGGGCGAAAGAATATTGGCGGTGTCCTTGGACATCGCCAACGCCTTTAACAGTCTGCCGCATAGTATCATACGGGAGGCGCTCCGCTTTTTCGGAGTGCCCCCGTACTTGCGGCGGCTGTTGGAGGCGTACCTGGAGGAGAGAGAGATCGCCTTCGTGGACGCCAGAGGTCAGATGGCTCGACGCAATACGGCGTGCGGGGTTCCACAGGGGTCTGCATTGGGTCCGCTCCTGTGGAACATGGGCTACGACTGGGTGCTTCGCGGCGCGCTCCCCTCTGGAGCGCGCCTCATTTGCTACGCTGATGACACCCTAGTCGTAGCCCGAGGGGGGGAAACAAAAGAGTTATTGCGCCTGGCCACTGAGGCAGTGACCCTCGTGGTCGGGCGCATTAGACGGTTGGGCCTTGAGGTGGCCCTCGATAAGACCGAAGCCCTAATGTTCCATGGGCCTCGGCGAGGGCCGCCTCCAGGGGCCCACATCTATGTGGAGGGCGTCCGTGTCAGGGTGGGGACCAAGATGAGGTATCTGGGCCTCATCCTGGACGGACGCTGGCGGTTCGAGCCCCACTTCAAGGGGCTCGGACCGCGCATAGTCAAGGCGGCAGCGGCGCTCGGACGACTCCTCCCCAACACGGGGGGGCCGGGCGCCGTCTGCCGTCGCCTCTATATGGGGGTCGTCAGGTCCATGGCCGCCTACGGGGCACCGTTGTGGGTCGACGCCCTCAACGCCACAAATATCCGTGCTCTGAGAGCTGCGCAGCGTACCGTGGCGTTGAGGGTGATACGGGGATACCGTACGGTGTCCTCGGGGGCGGCCATGGTGCTGGCCGGCTCCCTTCCCTGGGAGCTAGAGGCGGAGGTTCTTGCCGCCGTATATCAATATACGGCGGTTAAGAAACGGATGGGGGAGCCTCTAGCTCCCAGAGAAATAGAGGAAAGAAGAAGAGAGAAGAGGGATGAAGTGGTGGAAAGGTGGAGGCGGGACCTGGCGGACGCGCGGTACGGTCGATACACGATCGACGCCGTCCGCCCGGTCCTGCCGGATTGGCTTAATAGAGGATGGGGCTCCCTGACGTTCCGACTGGTGCAGGTCCTGACCGGACATGGTTGCTTCGGTTGGTACCTGTACCGGATAGCACGCAGGGAGCCGACTGCCGTATGTCATCAGTGCGGCGTTGACCCGGACACCGCGCAGCACACTCTGTCTGAGTGTGCTGCGTGGGAGGAGCAACGTCGCACTCTGGCTGCGGCGGTAGGGCAAGATCTGTCACTGCCGAGCGTGGTTGCGGCCATGCTCGGCAGTGAGGAAGTGTGGAACGCAATGGCCGCCTTCTGCGAGGAAGTCGTCTCGCAGAAGGAGGCGGCGGAGAGGGTTCGTGAGCAAGATCCTCAAAGTGGCCCTCTCCGCCAACGGAGGACAGGCAGGAGGAGGCGGCAGTTTGACCGCCTCCTCCCACCGTAGCCGGACCTAGGGAGGATGGGTCGGGGGGCCCATCTTCCCATTGCACAGGTCCGGCGGACGGAGGAGACGGCCGGTGTGTACCCGGCTGTCTCCTAACAGGACGGGGCCCGGCGGCGGCGCTTTCGCTGCTGGGCCAACCGCTGGGGCGGCACGATGAAGTCTATAGAGATCTCGTGCCGCCCCAACTATAGCGGCAGACGTACACCGTGGGGTTTTAGTCCGTGCGACTCGGACATAACCCACCCTCTCCCCCGGGAGGGTGGTGTATCCATAAGGGATTTCCCCACGTTAAAAAAAAAAAAAAGGTCTTTTTCTAAACTGACTTGGTTAGTTACCACCCTCAAGTCGAACATAAGCTGTTAATCATCTATAGGTATGTTCATATAGCTACACTCGTGACGTAGTCCTGCTCTAGGCTCAGTGTGTTTACCATCTTCGGCCATACCACTATTGAACATCAGGTGAGTTTGTGGTCAAACGTTTAACAAGGTAAAAAAAGGTTTGAAGAAAATTATATCTCAGCTCAGACAGACACCCCAGCGTCTGAATTCGACGTTATGTCTTCATACTGCATAATTTTTTGGGGAACAAAATAGTATATATATAATGAAAATTTTCTACCACTGACGACAGCAGAAAGATTTTCAACGCATATCGGACCGGATTGTGACCATCATGTTTGCACATTGAATATTTCATATATTGACTCCAATAAGAAATCAAACCAAAACTACTTTATTTAATTTAGGCCCTTATAGGCAATACTACCATCGGTACGGAAACCAACGCAGTCATTGAGAAGAACCGGCAAAACACTTGGTCTACACCATCCATAGTTTTACAAACAGATTTGTTTGACGTTCGTTCTTAGCAGAGACACAGAGAGGAGCGTCATTTTCAAGCAACACTATTGTTCACATATTGATTCACCCTATAATAAACCTTTAGACATTAAAACCCGCTTGACATGGTAGTAGAAGATGATCGTATTAATATGGTATCAAATAATAACTATCAATATGTGAACAGTTTAAAAATATGCTTCAGTCGAGGTTCGATGTCGGCGAGATGAAGGGTCGTTGGTCACGTAGACGATTCCTATTGATTTCCATTTAATTCAGCACGTGCTCGCAGTGCCCACTGCCTGGCTACTACTGGTGGTGATCGGGCCTCAATCAAACACAAATTGCTTTTACCTTTATCTTCATTGATTGAAGGGCGCATGCTGTTGTTCTGAGTCATTTTATACAATGCAATTCGAATTTACTTTTGCTAAATCTCTCAAATATATTACTGTATGTTTTACATAATATATAATACGTTGAACATATTTTAAGGAAAAAATATATTTACAAATTAATAATGATTTTGATAAGGATAATGATTTTACAGTACAACCATGTAATAAAATGAGGAATGAACAACTGCGTGTCAATCTGTCGCTGCAACTGCAACATTCAACAGTTAATTTTTATTCAAGTAGAAGATAGATAATATAAAAGTGGTCATAAAAGCGTGCAGTCCGCTGGGTGGTAAACGATCACCGCATATGATCCAATCCAATCCAACCAAACAATCCTTAAAAAAACACGTCCTCCTCGTCCTCCTCTTTTGATCAAACCTCAGCAGGTACTTCATTTTACAAATGGATAGATCTTGACAAAACTTTTCTGAAATCTGGCTGTCCGTGACCATTTGATTTCAAGGTGTAAGAATGAACTCCCTGTCTATGGAGAGCAGTCACATAGTGAAAGTTAGCCACAGGCATCATATCACTTAATTTCTCAGAAAATAACCGGTGTGAAGGCTTAGATAATAGAAGTGAGTAGAACAGTAGTACCTAGAAACTAATTTGGACCAATCTCAAACTCACAAACAGTATCGCACCATTATTTAGGAGAAACTTCACCTCCTGTGCTCTGTCATTTGATAATGATCAATAATTCTCTCAGGTTGATTTTGAACAGAGTCTAATAGTCCAAACTAGTTTCTAGGTACTACTGTCCCACTCACTTCTATTATCTCGTTCTTCACACCGGTGTTTTATACACATATTACATAATCCATCCGCACCTTTATCAGTCTCTTTCTACAGTTATATCCGTCTAGTTTCGTACTTAATACTTTTCTATAGTTATGTGACTTTCACGCTTCCTCATAGTATATTGTAACCATTTCATACTAACTTACTGCACTTCAATTAGTCACTGAAGCTACTTATCTTCTGATATACTCATTTCTAATATTGACTTAATACTTTTCTATAGTTATGTGACTTTCACGCTTCCTCATAGTATATTGTAACCATTTCATACTAACTTACTGCACTTCAATTAGTCACTGAAGCTACTTATCTTCTGATATACTCATTTCTAATATTGTCTTTTCTAGTTACACCTAAATAATGTATTATTGTATTCCTATTACAATACATATCCCTATTAATAATATAAAGCTGGAGGGTTTGT
>MU159006.1:0-28534 GCA_015888305.1 Antheraea pernyi
ATTTCAGCAACTTGAATGGTATGGGTGTTTTTTTGTTCATAGCGCACGTTTCGCTGCCATACATGAGGACAAGTCTTATAATGGTCTTGTAGACAAGACCCTTGAGTTTAACAGGCATTCTTCTGTCACATGTAACGCCAGTCACTTCTCGCCATTTAAGCCAAGCTGCGGCTATCCGGTGCTGAATGTTGCCATCAATGTTCGCAGACCTATCAGTTAAATTCCCCAAATACTTATATTCGTCACAGGAGTTGACCATTTGTCCATCGATGCATTATATTTACAATTTAGTTCTTCAATAATCACATGAACATACTGCCTATGAGTAATCAAACATAATATTTTCTTTTTATCGCTTTTTATTTGCTTCTATCTCCAGAATAAAACTGCCATTCGCTTTTTTTTCTTACTGTCCAAACGCTGTTGACCTGACGTGCCTTCCCAGTTACATGTGGCTTTATAGACGAACGCTTATACCATATGTCAAGAAGCTAAACGGCGAAATATCGAAGTACGCATAGCCAAATAGTAAAAAGAAGTGCGTGCGTACAAAGTACACATGTCAGAAGTGAAACTTCTTTGGCGAACTAATTTATAAATCTTGTTTATATTTATACAAACAAGAAAAAAGAATAAAAAGTGTTTTTATTTATTTAATCTGCGTTTACTGCAAATGACGTCACTTCCGTTGCATACCTGCGTGACGTTACATCTGTAAAAATTTTACCCTCATGCGCCTAAAGAAGTTTCACTTCAAAAATACTATGATGACAACTGATATAGGAGAAGGAAAGAAGAAGACATCTGTGACAACGCCAACCGTCCTTAGTGCAGGATATAAAAAAGAAAAATAAAGACTAAATATTTGTCGTTACGTTTTAAAATAAATTAAATCCTTCTAAACTAAATAGTTCAAATTTTGTACTTATAAAATATGAAGGTCATAAAAAAGAACTAACAACCTTATGAACGGCAAAATTTGAACTTCGATCTCGGTGTATAACAACTGAATATCTTAAAAAATTAACCATTTTATATGAACGATTAAAATTGGATTTAGCTCTTTTCAAAATGTAACGATATATATACTCGAATGTTCAAATATAAAACAACATAGTTAAACAACAACAGTGAAATGGTTTAAGAGAATTTCCCTTGTGAAACATTAAATTTCGTTATCTGATTTCGAAATTTTGATAAAACAAGAAGACAAAGTTATGAAGCCGGTATTCGTACAACGTTCAAGTCAAAGTATAAACATGTTTGCGTAGGAACCGCTAGGCTGTTTCATTACTGTATGTGAAATATGAATTAATTTCTTCATGGCCGGTTTTCGCATGTGTTCTTTAGTGATGTCCCACGTACTAAGCGATGTTCTGTATCGATAAATTAATTATATACATTTTTACAAAGTCTATTAACCAATCAAACATATGATGAGCTGCAAAATATCAATATTACATGTACACAGGCCCCTATACTACGCGTCGCTAGTCTGACGCAAGCAGCGCAAGCGCAATGCGGCGGGTCACGCTTACTAGCATGTCATGACGCGAAATTATAAATTTGTCTCTTGCCAAAAATACAGCTCAACGCGCCTAAAGAAGTTTTCACTTCAAAAATATAAACATTCGATCGAGATCGATAAACTCACAATATGGCCTCATCTATATACCATGGGAATTAACATACATAAGTGTTTTTCAAGGAGAGACGTTTCATAATAATCAGTTCATCACTAGAGGTCGCTGCAGCGCTTCAAATTTGGCCAATCGTTTATTACACAATACAAAATTTCAAATATACTTCATTTTACATTATTCTTGTAGTGGCAGAGCCCCGCCGAAGCTATTACTGGTTTCAGCATGAATGGATCGGCTCGCCCGGGATAGTACCACCCTCTCACAGAAACACCCACGTGAAGTAACAGTGCTTGCATTGATACGTTTCGTTCAGTCAGTGAGAGCGCTGGAGGTCTACCTCCCCTCCCTTCCCCCCTCTCCCAAACACAGACTGGCAACGCGCTTGCACCTCCCCTGGTGTTGCTAGTGTCTATAAACGGCAGTGATCGCTTACCATCAGGTGATCCGAATGTTCGTTTGCGTACTATGATATAAAAAAAATATATATATAATAATTTTACATCGATATAAAGTCATCTGCTAAAACACATCCCCCGTCACTAATCTAAGTGTAAATTTCAGAGCGAACAGCATTATTATTTAATTAAAAGTTGTCTCTCGTCCCACTCCCGCGTTTGTGGTTGACGCTAGAGTTTTCATAAAACCTCTGAGCGATGTATATGTGCTCGCTTTTATTTTAATTTTTATTTTAATCATGTTTACTTGTTACTTTATACGCCTAAATTTCGTACTCAAGCGTCCTTATAACGACAAGACTTTAGGGTTTATTGTAAATAAGGAAATATTGTAACAAAGCATTTCTTGTGTTTGAAGATATTTCCAAATATATTTGCATCATCGTTAATATATTGAATCGTCTCTCAACCAACATATTTCCTCCTTCCTACGACTTTATGCTCCTATTCTCTTGGCATTTTAGAAAAACCGTATAATAACGACTGCCTGTGAAATTCGTGACTGTATACTATAAAATGATTTTGCAAACGAATCCTAAACCATTTTCCAAATACCATTTTGCAATTATTATGTTGGTACGTTGTCAAGTCCATTAAATCAAATTATATTATACGGGTCCGGTAATTAAAATTATAATTAAAGCACATTCAAATTATTGTCTACAATAAAAACGTTATATTAAAATTCTAATGTGGTACAATCCGATCTCTCAGCATTATTTTTCTCATTCGCCGAAATTGGGGACAGTTGCTGCGGAGCGCGCGGCCCCGGCAGCTCGGGCGAAATTTTAAAAAGATCAATGCCTAATAATCCAATATCGAATGAATTGGCTGTAAATTCGTATTGGACGTGTCCGGAATCAGGCGTCTTTCAAAGAACACTGCCTTCGAAAAGCTTACGCTTCGAAAACACAGTGTAATGATTCTTGACAGAGAAATCAACTAGTGTGAGTAATATTTTGGATAACAGTCCATTTCCATTCGTCGGGTATCGGATAGGATAATTATATTAATCGGATATCGACGCCTCTGTTCACACTTTCGGTTAATAACTGATTATTGTCACAAAGAGACCTATGCACGTTAAAAGATCGACGAAGTTGTTTTGATGTATTATTATTTAAGAAGAAAACAAATAAAGATAGGTAAAAAAATATATTTGGTGAACCCAATCCTGAGAGTTGTCGGCCCCGACATCCAACAAAGATGTAAACAGCGCCATATTAACTTATAGGCGAGCAAAAGACGACACGATTTTTTTCCGGGCATAGAGAGCTAACATTTCTTACCAGTGCCGGTACCGGTGTAAATAGCTTCATATAAAATGCTCTGCCACTAGAACATCCGATTAAAAATCAGCTGAGTGCCTTAAGCGCTCGCCCTAGTAGTCCGGTGAAGCTGTTAAGACCTTGCTAGGTCAATGGCGTAGTCAATTGGAAAAAAAAACATCCGATTAAATCTGGGTCTGACACCTAACAAGTGGGAATGAACTTGTAATATATGACTTACCTAGACTCACTGAATGGGAAACGATCGACGGCTGTGAGTACAACTAAAAGAGTTTTAACTTCATATCCCTATCTTCGTGTACCACTTCCAGTATCAAGTTTTCTGAGCTTCTCTCCATATATGCACAGAAATTGATTTTTTACTTGCTAACATCAAATGTTAATAAGGTTCTAAAATAACGATATATTTACTCATGCACCCACATAAGAAAGTATACTTCTTTAGCTTAAAAAACACATTAAATGCAATTGATCGCGTTTTTTTAAAAAAAATGTACTCTAAAAAAGGCTTTAAAAATACGACAATTATGTTCAAATCTATAAACCTACTTAAAAAGATTTATAATATAAAAAATCACAAATAGACATGTATATTTATGTATGAATATATTATTTTATCTTCACTGATATAGGTGTTGTAGATTCATATATATTTGAATAACTACCTTGAATATAGTTATCAGTTCTCAAGAAAACTTGACAGGTTTTCGTACTTTTCTATATTACAAAGCTAACTAGCGAAACTTACTAATAAATGCCTTTATTCGCAACTACGCACAATAATTATTTTAGCTACCATACCGCTGGTTAGCAGAAAAAAATGGCTTGTCACTCTGCTTACAAGTGTGTAAATCAGAAAGTGCAAAATATTAATTGCAATGAATGAATTCATTCAAATTTCCTCTGGGAATAATATTACTCTGTGCCGAGTATATCTCAGTATGCGAGGCAACTAGCGACGCGTCGCAACTAACCCGAGCTAAAACTAACACAAAAAGTCGTGTTAGAGGCAGAGATACATGTAGAAGTCATTAGTTGTGTGACTGGACTCCTCTAAATATATATAGTAAACAAACGTAAATGTAACCAAAATTACTATAATTATAATGACAATGTTTAACAAACTGGTCGTCCCATGTTTTAGACTTAGCAAAACCAATAATAGTTTTTTAGGTAATAGTGTTAGGTTTTACAATAATGTCCCGAAGCATGTTACCGATTTGCCAGACTGTAATTTTAAGCGCCATGTCAAGCAGGTTTTGGTGTCAAAGGGCTATTATAGAGTGGATCAATATATAAACGATGGTAATGCCTAGAATTGAGTTCTCTCTTTGTATCCACTAAAACTGATTGTATGATATATCGGAAATATATAAGTATGTTCAAAATATGTACTTGATCGAATTTGTTACCGGTTCTTCTCGATGACTGGGTTTGCTTTCGAAACCGGTGGTAGTTTTGACGTTCATAAACGCCTTATTAGAGCCTCAACTGAATAAAGTATCCGCGGGAGTATAAGGGATCCGCGAAGATATTTATTAAATCGGAAACATATACTACAGTTTAGTAATTAATGTAACATAAAGCACTATTTCTCAATTAATATATCTTTAAAACTACCTCTTTTCATATAAAATTAAGTAAAAAAGTTTCAACGCTTCGAACGAATTCAATTATTATGAATATTACTCAATTATTACTTATATGTACTATTACAGTGGACGTTACTTTGCAGTTCCGCCTGGAATACATTGGCCGCAACCACGCCTCAATGCAACAAAGAACGTTTTTTAGGCCGAGGTGTACCTGAGAAAATTACATCTGAAACTAGTAATAGAGATGGAGCGAAATATTAGTGACTAAAACAATAAAAAGAATTAAATACGCGTTCGTGGACAAACAAAATTAAATATTTTCTGTTGCAGTGAGACGTGGTAGCGGCCAATCCATTCCAGGCGGAAGTGCAAAGTAACGTCCACTATAATATTTAATGATTGATTCTTCAATAAAAAACGTATTGTTACTAAAATGTAATACAATAACCTCTTCACGACATCGTTAACTTTGACTGTGAAAATAGTTCTCTAAAGATTTAACAGATGGCACTGTTTCATAATTAGCAATATTACGAAAATGAAATAGTTCGCTTGAAATGCAAGAGATAGCGTATTGCATAGATTGCAGCGTTTCAAAGACGTATGTTAAAATAGGGGTGTCTGTCTATTTTTTCAGGTTGTCTGTCTGTCAGGACGAAAGGAAACGAAACAAAAAAAAATTTTCAAAAACAATATAATTTTATTGTTTTTTGCCCTAGTTTCACCTGCGTTAATGTAGATTTAAACCTATCTCTTGGAACAGTGCTATTTTTGGATGAAAAGTCCTATATGTCCTTTTCTAAGCTTCTGACGTGTAAGAGAAATTTAGTAGTGATCAGCTGAGTAGTTACGGCATGAAATAATAACAGATAAACAGATTAATATTTTTTCTATATATAATAGTAGTTACATTTGTTTTTCAACATTTTTTAAGGTTATATTATTGTATGTATTAAATCGTCATCTTGTAGTATAATTTTGAGGTAAAATATACTTCTTTATATAAAAACTTTAATAATATTTATATAATTCTCACCTAGGATTTAGGAATTACTTCGCTCATGCCAATAAATGTGTCGTTATATTTCAAAATCAGCTAAATCCTATTTTAATCGTTCATATATTAAAAAAAAGTGTGTGTGTGTACTTATGTACACGCGTTAAAAGTTATACTTCTTTGGCATAACAAGATAAAAATCTTTTAAAAAATTTAATCCTTCGCCTTATTCTACGTTTGTAGAAAAAACAACGCTAACAATAGAAAAAAGGGTATTTAATACATTGAAAGTTTTAATACAAAGAAATACAAACAACAAACACATAGAAACAAAATGTTGACTATAGACAACTTCAGGGTGTCGGTTTTTTTTAAATTTACTCTCATCATTTTTCCCTAACACGCCAAAAGAAGTATAACTTCAAAAATTTTCAATTTCCAGTTTTTATACACTTACTACAAAGTTCAAATTTTGTCGGTCATAAGGTTTTTAGTTTTTTATGATCTCATTTTACTTGTACAAAATTTGAAGACCTTTAAAAATAACGTAAAATATCAGGAACGGGTAAAATTGAATGTAGCTCATTTTTAAATGAAACGACACAAGTATCATTATAAGATTTACTTTATCCCGATAATTATATCAATAGAAAATAATACGATTTAATTGTCAGACTTTTTGACATGTTATTTGTGGTCAACAATATAACAGCGGCTAGTAATAGAAAGACACTGTATTTGTTACTGAAATTACCTTCAGACATTTACCTTCTACTGTAATAAAGGCAACCGTCAAATTACTGTACCAGTATTAAAAACATTGTAAAGATATGATCAAACCACCGGTAACCATCTAAATAGACGCCTAATTTCTGATTAGTAATTTATATACATCGGTAAATAAAGCAGTTCACTACCTTTTTTCCTTTTTCATCGAATTTTTTAATTATTTATTAACTCGTTTAGAACATTTAGAAACATACCATTTTTTTCATACCACCGACGAGCTGAAGCCTTTATTTATAAATCTATATTCATCAAACTTCATGAGACGTACGTCTACAAATCTACAATATTTGTACAATCTTTGCCAAAAAATCTGGAATAATATTAAAATTCAGAAAATTAACGTTCAATTAACGTTCAATTTGAGAAATTTAAACGTAAATATTATTTTATCTAGTACAGAGAAAAACAATATATTTTTTAATAACAACTGCCCTACTAAAATCCCTATTATATCTGGTGAGCTGTAAAGGCCCGTCGTGTCAGACCAAAAGCGTAGTCAGTTCGAAAAAAAAGCTATTATAATTTAACTATGAAGAGGTATTCTTATCTACACGGCATAAGATAATGAAGTTCGAGCAAGATCAAGGAACTTTTACATCTAAAAAAATTCCCTTTGAACTCATCCGGCACTCGTTGTAATACATTTCAGGATTTTATCCACACCGGAAGGAGGAGGCGCTTCGCCCAACTCCTCATTGCACAGGTCCGGAGGACGAGCGGGGGCAGGCGGTGTGTACCCGGTCTGTCCTTCTATAGGTAGGAGCCCGACGGTCAAGGTTACAAGGTTGATTAGCTCGAACGATCCCTTGCCGCCCCCACAAAGCAGTCTGTCGGTACACCGTGGGGTTTTAGTCTGTGTGAGTTGGACATAACCCACCCTCTCCCCCAGGGGGGGTGGCGTAACCATAAGGTGTAACCAGATGTTTGAAGTGTATTTAATATTTTTATGTAGTATTCTGGTCTATAAATTATAGCTTAACAATATGTGGGATAGAATATAAACAAATATATTATAGATATAGTATAATATTTACATGTAGATAGTCAGTGGGGAAACGGTTAGGAATCCTCTATCTCCCTCCTCTGTTTTTCAGCCAATTTTCTTAATTTCTTTTTGTGTAGTAACTATTGACTAGGTTTAGTGTTATTATTAAAAAATGGAAAAGGTTTTTTATTTCTATGGTCGAAGTTCGACCACTGGACTAGTTCTCTATAAGGTAAATTATGATTACCAATTGATATTCTTGTTAATAATCAATCGTCCTATTTTTGATGAGAGATAACATTTATTTGTTAGATGCGACGTTAGACCTCCTCGGTTTAACATTATGTGTCTATATGAATAAGTTGTCGATGAGCAAAACGATATTTATTGTAGTTACCTCAGACAATGCTTATATAGAAATAGGTATTACGAAAACTCATTACGTTTATCGTTTGAAACAATCAAACGGATATAAAATGTACCGTAAAAGGTTTATTTATCGGAAACTGGGAGAAATCTCATTTCCTATGGGATATGAGACAATATATTATTTTATTATGTAAGCAGATATTTATATTGACCTGTGTCGACAAAATATTCCTAGTTATTTATGTTTTTATTTGATATTTTTTCGATATGCCGCTACATCGCTGTTTCAAACGCTCATCTCTAGCTTCAAGCTGACAGTAAGCCCCAACACTAGGGATGTTAGATTATAGACGATTCTTTTAGACATAATAATCAATTTTTATATATTTTCTCTTGATATTTTACCACGGTAATTGTTCCACTCCTAATGATTGGAGCGTGATTCTATATATTTAAAAGCTGATCCGGCCACGCGTAGCTGTGGTGCAGTAATTACATGTTGAATTAAAATAATTAATTAAAAATGACACAGAAAAAGCGAAGTTACGAAGTAAATGTATTAACAGAACACATTCACAATAAAATAAATTGGAGATGACAAAAAATCAAAATTAAAAACGTGGCGCCATCTATTAGATATATATAGCAGTCGATCCTACAATTTTCTATCAACAAACTAATGTAAAGCGCCATCTGTCGGAGACTGACGAAACTTACAATAAATAATGATAATCAACATTGACAATCATTTAATTAGTAATTAAAAAAATTGAGTCCATTAATCGAAATACAAATTATCCTATCTCTCAAGTTGGATCAAACTATATATAAATGCCAATTTTCACGAAGATCAGCTTAGTAGTTTCGGAGCTCACCGTGGACAAACATCATGCCACTGGATTTTTATATATTTAGATAGATATTTTTTATAGATATTCTCATATTGTCACCGTAATCCTAACTAATATTATAAATACGAATGTGAGTTTGTTTGTTTGTTACGTCTTGATTACTCCATGAAATTGTGCATGCATACAAATTGTTAAGGGCACAAAACAGAGTATAAAGAAAAAAAAGAAAAGAAATATTTATTGTCATAAAGTATACAACAAAATTATTAAAAAAAAACATTAAACACAAGTAAATCTTATGACAAAGAAAATAAATAAGAAATATTTATAATATAGGGAACCTTTATCAAGATTTTTTTTTATTGTTGCTGATTGAAGTCAAATCTACATTAACTAAAAGCTTATAAACTATACAATATACTTTTACACTGATAGTTTCACTTTAAAATCTTAATATAAATAAACCTACTTTGAATACAAAAAATGTTTTACCTTTATACTAAATAAAATTACCCATAAGTAGTGAATTATGTAGACATTTCACAATAAATTACCACGGACATAAATGTATACTCTAACATATTTCCGACCGCTGTGAATTTAAATAATTCATTAAATCAGCTACAAAATATTTGAAACATTTTTAGACTGATAAAGGACCACGTGTACATCGTACATAAATAGATTACAAAATGATAAATTCAACAAAAGTAATATAGGACTCGTTAGAATGGAAACATTAACTCAACTCGTAAAAGTATTTTTTGTTGTTCTATTTATTGAATACTCTAAATGCGTTCAAGGTATTATTATATGTATATCTTCATTAATTAATTTGATCATTGATTTTATTACTAGCCGTATTTTTTTTTTAAATAGTACAAGTACAGTACATTATTAATGGCATTGTCAAGTAAGTAATAATATTACAAATTCCTTGTGTTAATCTCAATTTTCTAACAAGATGGTTCCCATCTTAGAACTTTCTGTATAGTTTATGTGGCATATCAGAATCCATGTTCCATGGTATTATTTCCCACCCACTTCACTTGTGCACTATAACCAAACTATATTACGTAGAATACCATCAATATTACAAAATATAATGTGAAAAACACAAGATTGTGAATGAATTATAAAATCCACTACACGACAGTCTAAGTTCCCACCAAAAACTCTCTTTTTTTTTGTATTTGTCCTATGAGGTTAAAAAGTATCACTATGACTTTACCTTTTAAATTATAAACAAAAATGAATAGCTGCCAATCGCAAGTCTACTGTTATTATCTTTTTCTCAGGTCAACCAGATTTAGAGGACGCGAATACTGTGAACAGTAGCGGGGCGAAAATGAGGGATTTTCCTTATTTTGCATCGCTCCAGGGTTGCGGTGCTGCCATTCTTTCAGACAGTTGGGTCGTCACAGCAGCACATTGCGTTTACGATCTACAATAAGTAGTAGTAGTAAGTAAAGGATGAAAACCCCATTACAGTGACTTACTTCAGACTATCATGTTTTTATTAACGTACTAGCCTTTATGCAGGTTTCGCTCGAATTAGATTTAACTAATCGGTCGGGAAATCACAGCAGCTCATTGCGTTTACGATCTACAGTAAGTAAAGGATGAAAACCCCATCACAGTGACTCGCTTCAGACTATCGTGTTTTTATTAACGTACTAGCCTTTATGCAGGTTTCGCTCGAATTAGATTTAACTAATCGGTCGGGAACAATGGACTTTATACATTTATTCTTAATAGAAGGCACTCTATATGCTTATTCGTACCTCTGACAACGTGTACGCTAAATTTGTGATAGTCGGTTGAGTATTTAAGGCTTGAAAGAAATACAAATTGACATTCGTATTTATAATATCAGTTAGGACTAGTTAGAATATCCAGTTCTACTTGCAGTGATGGGCTCGTATTGATATAAAATTTAATGAATTCAGATATTTGCAAAGGAACAGACAAGCAGTATTATTAATTGAGCCACTTCAGTTATGTACGTTAACTACCTCGCAAAGCGTGTTCTATCTGCACTGTAGCAAATATTCTGAAGAGTTGTTCATCCTAATTTCTACTCACTTTTGTAAATAAAACACCTTTACTAAACTTCCAACCTATATTGTAACGGTAAACTTACAAAAATATTCTTTGTTTCTTATTTTTACCACTCTATGAAACGATGTCAAGGGTCATTATGTCCCTTCCTTCATCAGGTTGTTAACAAATATAACGTGTGGAATCATTTAGGTGAGCCGTTTTGAAATATATTTATGGATATTATATTAGATGATAATGCATAATGCTGATCTGTTAGAATAAAAAACTGCACTTTGGCATTTTCACCACCAACGTGATTATATCGGTTGTAGGGTCTTTTCCTAAGTCTACCTAGCTAGCTACCATCCTTCATTTGAAAATCTGTCACCAAGCATCTATACGAGTGTTCCGGCAGCTGCACTTGGGAACCAATTGCCCTTAAAGTTTAGCATATTTACTATCTATGACCACGTCGTCATGTAAGGTATACATGTGTTCAAATGCTAGAGCATATAGAGGCAAAAAAAATATAATTTTAATGTTTCCATTTCCAGAAATCCTGACAAACGGCTATGGGTAGGCGGTGAAA
Source organism: Antheraea pernyi (assembly GCA_015888305.1). Lineage (NCBI taxonomy): Eukaryota > Metazoa > Arthropoda > Insecta > Lepidoptera > Saturniidae > Antheraea > Antheraea pernyi. The sequence goes on from MU159006.1 coordinate 11,606, forward strand.
GCATCTCTAAAAGCCAACAAATCAATTTTGACAATATCATAATACATCCAGAGTTTGCATATTTCTATAAAATACCGTAAAATGACATTGCGGTGCTACATCCAACCGAGCCATTGAAATTTACAGATAAAATAAAGCCAATCAGATTGCGTGCATTTATTGAAAATCGTCATTCGATATATTTATTTATTTTAGTTGGGAAACGGAAAAATGATGTACGCATATGTATAACAACAATTTATTAATTGTTCATTTCATTTATTCGCAAGAAATTTTGGTAGAAATCAGGGTACATCTTAGCTTAGGTAATAACAGATAGGTCTGTCAGTTAAGCTTAAGGATTGTGTTAACTAAACTAGTCCACAACTTGTTACACTACTCTTCTCATAAGCCAACGCCAGACCTATGTCTGTCGCAAAGCATTTTTTACGTACTTCTGTGATCAAGTTCCAATTTAATTCTCTTGCTATCTATTATATAACTGACTTCAGTACTGTGATCCTATTAAAGATTGGTTACACATAACTGTTGGTTGCAGTGGCCGTTTAAAATCATGTGAATTTCTTGCTAAGAAATTGGGAATATATAGCAGTAAAGTGTATTCGACTAGACGAAATTAGAAATAATTTTAACCATGCATTCCATGCATTGAAAATATCTTGATATAGATGGTCAAAAACAAAAGAGGGATTTCTCCAAAACGCTCCATCATTGTAGCGCTCTAGAATTTCTAAGAAGGCCAACTATCTATTCATTTATTATCTATTTCATTCAATAATCTCTTTACTCATGCGTCTGATATTTGATAGGCATCTAATCGATAAGTTGTCAAGGACTTTAGGTTGTCCCAGGTAAAATTCTAATACAGTTTTAATTCATTATTCAGAGCGGGGTAGAATCGAAAGCCATACAGAGTTTAGAACTGGTCAGATTGACGCCGTGGGAATGTCTCAAATATATACCAAAAGAATACCACAAACTCATTAATCCGTATTTGTGAATGTTCGATAGTGCGAATATCTGTACTAAAAGTTGGAACGAAAACAAGGCCATATGTTTGGTAAGTTATTCTAACCGTCTTCAATAATTTACGAATATTTTTTTATTAAAAAGGACATTCCTTTAATATATAAGCTCACTAAAACGAAAATATAACGGTATGCATCTGCTTATTTCCTTTTTTTAAATACTTTATTGGTTTTAACATTTGAGCTTAATCTCATTTGGTGCTAAATGACGATGTGGTCTCACTCAGATTGTAAATTAGTTAAATTTAGAGTAGAACTGGCTGTCAAGTGCAGTTCCCAGAACTCACTTATAAGTGATAGATGTTCATTTTTAAGGTAGTAGCTAGTCAGACGGGTTTTTTTTATATGTTTGCAATAACTCTGAGGTGTTGTTTTGTATGGCACCAATATTAGTGGCTAAACACCGTTTACAACATAATCGTTGTTTTTTTGTTTGTTACAATAACCCGCATTAATGACATACTCATATGAATATAGAGATTTGTAAAAAATTGAGATTTTCGTTTTAGCTAGGTTATCTTTAAAGTTTAATAAACTGCTAATGACTATCTTTATTTTTATTGAAAAGTATATTAACATCAACAGGGCGAATCTGGAAGTCTACTAGTGAATAACCATCAACTGGTAGGTCTTCAATCATACGGTGGTAAAAGAAATTGTAAAAAGAATCTGATCATGGTCTTCACCAACGTACCAGCTAACGCACAGTGGGTGAAATCTGTCACCTGAATTAAGTAACCGATCTACACCTGATTGTATATAAATGCAAATAGTGTTTTTTGAGTTTCTTATGAATAATAAATGATATTCGTTATAAACGACTAGTGCCCGATTTCTGAGTTACACGGTTAAACTACCAATAGTGATTGACTATTGACAAAGTTATCCATAAAATAAACTGTCAAATGGCCCGTTGAGTTATACTGACATTTATCGTAGTATTGTGTGCTCAGAAACGCAATTTGACAAGTTGTCGAACCGATAACGCTATTGAACAGATAAACTACAATTAAAGTACCTCTGAAACCGGGCATAAGCTATTTTTTTTTTACTTTATTTTTGGTAACCAATCTTTTAGATTATTACTGACATTGTCGAATAGTTAATAGTATTACAAGTTCTTCTTCCATACTATTTTTGGCAACCAGTCTTCTAATAGACTATTACTGCCATTGTCAAGTGAGGATCGATATTATAAGTTTCTTGATATAATTTCAATGAACTAACAAGGTGGTGGCCATCTTGTTAGAACTTTCCATGGAGATTTTGTGTCATCTCAAAATTCATGGTCCATGGTATTATTTTCCATTCACTTCACTTATGCACAATAAACAAACTATATTACATAAAACACCACCAAATTTACACGATATAGAGTCAAGTAACACAAGATTATAAATAAAATCCACTACATAACAGACCAAGATCCCGCCAAAAACTCTCCATAAGCTATTTAACTCCTATAAAGACGTTCTTGATACTTAACGCATTCAATGTGCGTGTATCAGGTCGATTGTAATGCAGAGCGAGGACCCTGAGGCAGTGCTTGCGACTGAGATCTAAGTATAAGATTAGGTGTACATACTCATCCCCGCAGAGCTTTAAGGCCACAGCTGAGAATTTTAAAGCAAGTAGCTTAATTTAATTTAATTCATTGTAGGAAAACACCAACCTGTAAATGTTTGATTGTACCGCAAAAGCCGTGGGAATGAAATTCGTTACTCATCCCCGCAGAGCTTTAAGGCCACCAGGCCAGGGGTGTGTAGATTAATTATTTTATGAGTATGAGGGTCATAAGAACCGAGGTCCAAAACCACTTACTGAAGTTAAATAATTGTTGCAATTATAAATTACTTACCAAAGGTCAAAGTCAGTTATTCCTGTTGCAAGTAGTGAAGAGATTTAACTATTCGCGAAGCGGTGCGGTGATATAAGATTATACGTATATGTGTGTGTTGTAGAGCATCCACGAATAACAATAGATTGATACACATGAGTGTTTTAGTGTCTCTCGCTGCGACAAGCGACACTAAATACTGCATCTCCTACTAGTTTAGGGACCTCAATAACTGAAAACTTCTCCAGTGCTGTCAAGTCCTAGTTAATCATTCACCCTAATTGTGTTTGCACGTAACGAGAATTAATGGAGTAGAACACTGTACACACGCGTTATTGGGAATTTCAAATAATCTATACATACATCTCTTCATACTATATGGACTTAAGAGAACATTGCTAATGCATTTATGGTTTCCTTATAATATTTCTGTCATCATAGGAGAATTGTATCAATTTTAATTTGGTCTATGAAACTCTATACTTACGGTAAATGGTATACTTTGAATTAATATTCTTCTTATATACCAAGATTTACATGGAGCGAGGTGAAGCGTGGAGACAGATTAATATGGAAAAGCATCGTGTCTGCTCTCTGCTCTGACAGTTTGTGGACATGGAGTTTCAAGAAAGAGACATACAACTACGGCTCAAATTGTTACATACATTTAAAAGAAGAAAATACTAAAATATATGAGCAAAATAGACTGAAATAAATTCAAGATGATTTAAGTTAATATTACTTTAAGTGAAGCTAAAATACCACAACGACGTATGGTCATTTAACATCAGGTAATGAAGTGGTAAAACACTAAAAAAACCTGTAAACAATATTTTAAAACGATGTTAAAATAGCACCTCATCCAGTATTTTGTATAGGGATAAATATTAGAATACTAGAAACTCAAAATCACACAATGGCGGAAGTAAGCGTTTTTGGGAAACTTAATTAATAACATTTTCCCAGTCGGTTTTGGCGCCCTGTTCGCTGTGGTACAATTAAAATGCTAATTGTTTGCCGACAACTCAAATTGTAGACATAAGTGATGCAGGAAACCAGTTTTATTAGAGTAGGATATGCGAATATTCATTAAAATCGGTAAGGTATATAATCTCTCTTCATGTGCTCATCAATACATGATAAGTATTATTTTTCTCTTTCGAAAAGAGTTCTAAATACTAAGCCACAATTTTTAATGGTGGTAGAGCCATGTTGAAGCTATTACTGGTTTCAGCATGAATGGGTCGGCTCACTCGGTGTAGTACCACCCTCTCACAGAAAATCGACGTGAAGTAGGAGTGCTTGCATTGTTGCGTTTCGTTCGGTCAGTGAGAGCGCTGGAGGCCTACTTCCCTTCCTCTTCCCTCTCCTCCTGCCCCCACCCCTCACATGTTTTGCTATCAACCATACTTCTAGTAGATTATCACTATCACTGTCTCCTCTTCTAGGATCCGTCACTGCAATACATAGGTTTCCAGCCATCGCGGCTACATTACAACGGCTCGCGCGCGCAGCTGTTCAAAATAAATAACTCATATAAGATAGAGTAAATCACGTATTTACGTCTATAAAGAAGAAAATACTAAAATATATGAGCAAAATAGACTGAAATAAATTCAAGATGATTTAAGTTAATATTACTTTAAGTGAAGCTAAAATACCACAACGACGTATGGTCATTTAACATCAGGTAATGAAGTGGTAAAACACTAAAAAAACCTGTAAACAATATTTTAAAACGATGTTAAAATAGCACCTCATCCAGTATTTTGTATAGGGATAAATATTAGAATACTAGAAACTCAAAATCACACAATGGCGGAAGTAAGCGTTTTTGGGAAACTTAATTAATAACATTTTCCCAGTCGGTTTTGGCGCCCTGTTCGCTGTGGTACAATTAAAATGCTAATTGTTTGCCGACAACTCAAATTGTAGACATAAGTGATGCAGGAAACCAGTTTTATTAGAGTAGGATATGCGAATATTCATTAAAATCGGTAAGGTATATAATCTCTCTTCATGTGCTCATCAATACATGATAAGTATTATTTTTCTCTTTCGAAAAGAGTTCTAAATACTAAGCCACAATTTTTAATGGTGGTAGAGCCATGTTGAAGCTATTACTGGTTTCAGCATGAATGGGTCGGCTCACTCGGTGTAGTACCACCCTCTCACAGAAAATCGACGTGAAGTAGGAGTGCTTGCATTGTTGCGTTTCGTTCGGTCAGTGAGAGCGCTGGAGGCCTACTTCCCTTCCTCTTCCCTCTCCTCCTGCCCCCACCCCTCACATGTTTTGCTATCAACCATACTTCTAGTAGATTATCACTATCACTGTCTCCTCTTCTAGGATCCGTCACTGCAATACATAGGTTTCCAGCCATCGCGGCTACATTACAACGGCTCGCGCGCGCAGCTGTTCAAAATAAATAACTCATATAAGATAGAGTGAATCGCGTATTTACGTCTGTGATCTCTTACAGGCAAACCTTAGCAAAAATATAAAGAGTATAGAGATATAAATACAGAGAAAAAAAAACAATAATACTACTAACATATAAATCTAAAAATATAGTCATATGTCTTAAAAACCCATACTGAAACACAAACAAATAGTGATTATATAAAATTAGTTATATTACAAATTTTAATTTTGAATATAGAATGATGATAATAAAATATAGAATTTTCTATATAAATCTTGGAGAGTGCCTGCAAAGAGTTATTAATTAATTACTGGGTTAATTTTATTATCACCAGGGCTTTATTAATATTATTTGCCTGTGAGTAATATTTTTTAAATGATTTTATAGTATGTAGTTTACAACACACCATACCATTAGCCAATATGTATTCGAGATATTATAAAGTAAACTTTTAAACACCTGTTTCTAAATATTTCGTAGCTCGCTGTACACTCGCGAAGTCAATGTTTGTGATTTAACAAACACGATAACAGAATCGCTTCATTCTCATTCGCGAGGTACAACTGGAATAAATAATTAATGCGATTCCGAAAAACTTTCCTAAAAGGTCACGCTGTCGTGCCCTTTATTCATTTAAATCGTTCTAACAGAAAGATGAGATGGGTTACACTCTGGTGGTGGATTGGTTTAGACCGTTTGAATTAAGACCTGAATATCTGACTGAAGATTAAGAATGCTAATTCACGTTCAGTTGCTATTTAGCAACTGTTCGTAAACCCCATGATATTCTGAAAAACTTTCCTCAAAGGTCACGCTGTCGTAACCTTTATTCATTTAAATTGTTCTAACAGAAACATGAGATGGTTTACACTATGGCGGTGGATTGATTTAGACCGTTTGAATGAAGACCTGAATATGAGACTGATGATTAAGAATATTAATTCATGTTCTGTTGCTATTTGTCAACTGTTCGTAAAATCCGTGCCATTCCGAAAAACTTTCCTTAAACGTCACGCTGCCGTGACCTTTAGACCTTTATTCATTTAAATTGTCCAAACAGAAACACGCGATAGGTTAGACTAGAATGGCGGAATGATTCAGATCCTTTGAATGACGACCTAAATATCTCACTGATAAGGTTAATTTTCATTCTTAAAGTCATCCTCAATTTTGACACCATTTTCACTAATATTTAGAGAAATTGTTCCAGGAGGTATTTATGTATAATAAAATGTTATTGGGACTAACAATAAATACTTAAATACATTTAAATCATTTTAAAAATTATCCTAAAAGCACAATAGGCGAAGTGCCTTAAGCGCACGTCTTAGTAGTCTGGTGAAGCTGTGAAATCAGGCCAATAATTGGAAAAAAACATACATAGAAGAATTCAGAGATAGATTCAGAATGAAGGCGAGTATGCTATTTGTAAGAACACATAAAAAGACAATACAAAATATACTAAAAAAATCGCACCAAATCGCGAGTTGTGTAGCAAATCTTTAATACTTCAACTCGCTTAATTTGTCCTCAAATTATTAAAATCTACGACATCGCTTGTCGCCTTTCGACTGGAATAAAATTAAACTGATTAATTAATTCTCCGCTACATTCGCGAGCGGCGCTGTGTACTATGTATTCCCGCAATTAAACATAATTAATTAAAATAAGACAGTTTAATTAGTGTCTAAATGTTAGGGAATTCGCGATTTATTATTCATAGTTTGTTAATAAGGAAAGTAATTAATTTCATTTTACTTCGTGAATTTCGAGATTCTTCGATGTGTTTCTCATTTAATTAATTTATTTATGTAACATTCTAACGGGCGTTCGTTTGTATTTGTTTTTGACAACCAATTTTTAATGTAATGACTTTAGAAGTTTCTAGCGATAATTTTAATGAACTAATAAGATGGTGGTTAGAACTTTCCAGGGAGTTTTTGTGGAAAGTCAGAATCCATGCTCCGTGGTGTTATTTGCAAACCACTTCACTTGCACACAATAACCAAACTATATTACGTAAAACACCACCAATATTACAAAATATAGACTCAAATTACACAAGATTATGACATGACTAAAATATGAAATCCACTACGTGACATTTAAACAGTTACATCGATTTTAAAGGCTCTTTTAGTAATGGAATCACTTATATAGTTCTTTGCTATATCGGTAGGTGGCGGAGTGAGACGTGGTAGCGGCCAATCAACTCCAGGTAGAAATGCAAAATAACGTCCACTATAATATTTAACGATGGATTTTTTTATTTTTTTTATACCAGGGGTGGCAAACGAACATGCGGGTCACCTGATGGTAAGTAATCACTGCCGCCCATGGTCACCTGCGACACGAGGAGATGCGTTGCCGGCCCTTGAGAAAGGAGTAGGCTCGTTTCTTTCCGGATTTCCGTTCCGATTCAGTGGATTTCCGCAAAGTAACGCCTTCTTCAATCGAATGTCTATTGTTTGTCTTGTTGAATCTCTGAAATGTCTGATTATAGATCATGGAATAAGAAATTGTTATATTAACCAGGTATTCAACAATCGATAATCATGCGAGCATAACAAATTAAGTAACAAAACTAGACCGAAATCAATTTATGTATATTATTAGCACGAATTCTGTGATTCGGTTTCATCAATAACTCTGTAACGTGTTACCTAGAGTTCTCAAACCCTTGTTAACGTCTTAATTAGGCGTGTGTCGACGTCAAAGGCGGTGCGGATATTTGCGGTGTGATGTGCGCCCGGTGAAAAGGGAATCTCCTAGTCTCCCATCTATAGATTTGAATTAACGGTGATGTACCGATAGCGAATATAAACAAAATTCTAAAATCAAAAATACTTTATTCAATTTAAGTTCTAATGAGGCGCTTATGAACGTTAAAATTACCACCGGTTCAGATAAACAACCCAGACAGCGAGAAGAACTGGCAAGAAACTTGATCGGGTTTATCTTTTGAACATACAGATATTTTCAATACATTACACGTTACATTCTTTTTAGTCGATGCACTGAGAGGAGGGAATTCCAGACATCACTATCGTTCACATATTAATACACTCTATAATAAACTTTTGACACCAATACGTGCTCGATATGTCACTCAAACTTACAGTCCGGCAAATCGGTAATATGCTTTACACCAGAACAGCAAAAATTGCATTTTGCACAAGCGAAACTAATTTAGTTTGGAATATAACCCAATATATTGTACACAATAACCAAACGATATTACGTAAAATGCCACCGATATGACAAAATATAGAGTAAAATAACACAAAATTATGAATAACATATAAATGCCAGTACATGACAAACTAAGTTCCCACCAAACATAACATAAGACATAAACATAAAACATAACATAACATTCAAAATATTATTAAAAACCGGTGTACAAAACGTGACTAATATTTTTGACTTCAAAACTAAATGAACAAACGCGATAGAATTAAATTTTAATGACAGCGTGCAAATTATTTGCAGAGTCGGTAAACGCAGCCACCTTACTGATAAATTGTTCAAACCTAAATAAATACAACATCCGGACGCGCTTAAGGTACGTGCTACACTAAATAATATACATAATATATTAAACTACATACGAATACAATCAAATACGAATATTAAACTACACAAATTACGATAATTAATATATTAATTTATTTAAATATTTATTAATCTATATATATATTAGCGGGCCGGGCGGACGTTGTCCTACCTTGATAATAAATTCCTCTAATAATTCCTCTAATAAATGCCTCCAATTGTGCATCTAAACCATTCTCGGATCCACTGAAACACGCAGAACAAATTTCATCAAAATCGGTCCACCTGTTTAGGAGGAGTTCAGTGAAGACAAGAACACTTACAGAAGAAATTCATATATAAAGATATATATAATTTATATTATTGATATATTAATTTAATTATATAATAATTAAAAAATAATAAATAAATATAAAACAGTACAATTTTAAAATAGATTATATTTATAACAAGTGCTATTTTTATATTTTTTTTATTTTTTGGTTATAAATAAAAATAAAAATTGATGCTACTTAATATAAATATAAATGTTTTTAGGCTGGAACGAAAAGTTATTATGTATTCAAACTAAGAAACGTAAGTAATTGTCACAAAAATATCTGGCTTAGATGATGATTAATAAATAGCTTGTCGATCGACGTTGGTTCGAGTCCTTGCAAAAGAGCCGGAGCTTTCGATTAAGGGAAACATCGTGATGAAAACATGGGTAGAAAGGTTTTTTCTAAGTCCGTCTAGCTAGCTACCACCCTCAAGTTAAAAATCTAAGTACCTGGAACTGTCTACCTGCAGCTGCACTTGAGACCCCCCTCTAAGTTTACGGTGTTTAACATCTTAGGCCACGTTATCAAACGCTCACCTACAACGTATAAATAAACGATTAACATAAATGCGAATGTGACTCTGTTTGTTACGTTTTCACGCCTCAATTACTCAACTGATTTTCATGAAATTTTGTATAAACGTAGTCGTGTCACATGGCGAGAAAGAAAGGAAGATCGAACGGTGAATATCTATGTTAGCGTGGCATTTCGCGTCTTATTTAGCTACCTATGTATAATCGTACTTTATAAAGTTTTTTTTTTTAAATACGTTAATGAAAATAAACATGCAGTGCTTTAAAATTAAAATAATTAAATGCGTTTGAAATCGCTTTGTACATTCCATGCCATCCTAAATTACATGTATGAAATTGTGTGTATTATGTATAAAATATACAATTCAAATACAATATTTACTTGACAGTTTATAGCGTCCAATATGTGACTGACCTAATGAGCGAGCTGTCCAAAGGAATTTAAAACGAATTAACATATTTTGTAGAAAATTTCGGGACAGAATGAATTAAGTTAAAGTAAGATTAGGTCCACGGTAAATAATGAACGGGAAAACGGACATCTGCCGTAATTGATTGAAGCGTACTTAGAAACATTTAATTAAATAATATAAATACAATTAACATCACGGCTTTACTTAAGAATAAATAACTTACCTAATAGTATAATTTGGTGAGGAAATTTTACCCGAGGTAGTACCCACAGAAACACCGACGTGAAGTAACAGTGCTTGCATTTTTGCGTTTCGTTCGGTTAGTGAGAGCGCCGGAGGCTCACCTCCTTTAAAAAGCCGGCAACGCAATTGCGACTCCCTTGGTGTTGCTGGTGTCTATGGATGACGGTGGTCACTTCGTTTGCCCCCTCATCATCTCTTATCATCATCATTCTTATCCTTATCCCACCTAAGTACAAAATGTTTTCTTTTCCACTCCTACCTGTCAGATGTCATCTCAGTATTCACACCTTTTAGACACATATAATTGTTCACACAATCCACCCATACCTTTCTCGGTTTTCCTCTACTCGAATATGCGTCCACTATCATACTCAAAACTTTTCTAGTTACATGGTCTTCATCTCTCCTCATGACATGCACCATGCTATCCTATTACTCCTCAACTTCTCTGTCACTGATGATATTTTCAAACTTCCTCTGATATACTCATTCTTAATCTTATCTTATTATATATATCTTATCTTATTCATTCCAGTCACACCACACATCCACCTTAACATTCGCATCTGTGCTACATGTAATCTTCTCTCATCCGTCTCTTTCGTAGCCCAGCACTCCGATGCATACAGCATGACCGATCTTATAATAGTTTTATAAACCTTCCCCTTGAGTTTCAAAGGCATTCGTGGGTCACAAGCTACCTCAGACACATTTCTCCATTACATCCACCCTTTTTTTTTTACTAAAACCCCACGGTGTACCGACAGACCGTTTTGTGGGGGCGGCAAGGGATCGAACAAGCTAATCAACCTTGTAGAGCCGCCCCCACGGTCCGCCCGGCGGAAGGTGGCCGCCGGGCTCCTACCTATAGAGGGACAGACCGGGTACACACCGGCTGTCCCCCCTCGTCCGCCGGACCTGTGCAATGAGGAGATAGGCCCCCCGGCCCATCCCCTCAGGTCCGGCTACGGTGGCAGGAGGAGTTGGGCAAAGCGCCGCCTCCTCCCGCCTGTTCTCCTTTGGCGGAGAGGGCCACTTTGAGGGTCTGCCTCGCGGGCCCTCTCCGCATCCTCTTTCTGCGAGATGACCTCCTCGCAGAAGGAGGCCATCGCTCGCCAAGCCTGTTCGCTGCCAAGCATGGCCGAAACCACGCTCGGCAGCGATAAGTCCGTTCCCACCGCCGCCGCCAGAATGCGGCGCTGCTCCCCCCACGCAGCACACTCAGACAGCGTGTGCTGCGCGGTATCTTCGGCAGCGCCGCACTCGTGGCAGGCGGCCGTCGGCTCCCTGCGTGCGATCCGGTGCAGGTACCACCCGAAACAACCGTGTCCGGTGAGTACCTGCACCAGTCGGAACGTCAGGGACCATTACATCCACCCTGCATTTATTCTATTCTTCACGTCCTTATCTATGCCACCGTCGTTTCGGATCAATGAATCGAGATACCGAAAATTGGAGCAGGCTGGTAATGAACCATTTAAGACTATAGGAGATAAACTAGATGTACCACCGAAGTCGCAAACCAAATGTTCAGTTTTTTTTTCTACTACTACTTCGTTTACTTCGTTTGCCTCCCATAATATATTTTTTTAAAACCAATCCCTGTGAAAAATCTTCATAATATTTACCGTCGAAGAACTTTTAATCAGACATCCATATACTATATTTATTGCGATTTGATAATAAATTAAAATAGACACAAAATTTACTAAAACAAAAATATAGGAGGCCGAATAAATTACTCCGAGTGGCCTCCACGCGACACGTAGACAAAGGTTAGAGTTAGGGCCATTTGTACCCGAAATGATATATAGATGTTCCGTACAAACCGACTAACATTAAAATACGCTCCGATTGCTTCGAAAGGCAATCCGTAACCAATACATCAGTTCTTTGTTATCGTAAAATATCTTATTTCGATTTGAAAACATATTCTTATTTAAATATATAAAAATCCCGTGTCATAACGTTTGTCCACGATGAATTCCGAAACTACTCAACCGATCTTCATAAGTTCAACGTGGTTACACTTTTCACTTCAAAGTAGCGTTTTCGTAGAACAATTCGTATGAACGTGACACACTTTCTTATTTATTTCTTTATAATGCCAGTTAAAGTAAAACTAGCCTTGTATTAATTTTCGGGTTTGTAAATAACGCATTTTTTAAATATTAAAATAGTACTATGTGTCCACTAAAATGGAATTTAAAACAGTGGTAAAAAGTCAAGCGATTATGCTCATTCTACAATGCTATTCACGTGTAATTTTGCGTTATTAGAACCGAAAACATGCTAACCTAACTATAAATTCAAATCATAAAGCAATATTTCAACCGACCGCAATGGTTGGAATTTACCACAAACCGATACTCATCAAATAATATATAGGCGTATTTCTGAAATAAAAAATATATATATATATACTTGTTTCTTAATGAAATATTCACCTGTCTAGCATTTTGAATTATGCTATCAATAATTGGAAAGTAATACAGTCATTTTGTTTCCACTAATGGAGTGATAGCAAAATATAGGTAAAATGATTAATGCTGTTTATTCTATACTAGCTGTGTCTTGGGGTTTTACTCGTGTTTCATTTTCACGCCTTTGGTACCTAACATCCCGCCCCTCGTTTTTTTTTTTTTTCGAACTGACTACTAACGGACCCTGCATGGACTTAACAGCTTCACCGGACTACATCCGCCCCTCGTCATACGGTATATCCGCACTGTTACTCTTTTTTTTCGAACTGACTACGCTATTGACCTAACAAGGTCTTAACAGCTTCACCGAAGTACCATTGTTACTCTGTTCTGAATTAATTCCCAACTATCAATAAATTAATAAATTAAATCACCAGAATATTAATTTACAGTAATTTATTTTATTAATTTCTCAAACTAATATACAAAAATCATTTAGCAACACACACTTATATTGTTGGAATAATTCCAAAATGCAAAAGTGCCCCGTGGGCGCCATTAAAAGTTGTCGCCGTTTCACCGCGTCCTCCGAACTCGTGTACCGAGTTTTGTTCAAAAAACGATCGTAAATTTGTAAGTACGAGCTATTCTGGATCAGTAATAATATGCTTAGCTAGAGTGTAGAACGACGTGGGTTCGAATCCTTCAATGAAACTGTAGTAAACAAAAATAGAGTTAAAATGTCTCAGTACAAGTTAGAAGCAGTCAATAACACCAAAGGAGACTAAAGGTGAACTATAGACTATAGGTATAACTATAGACTATAGAGAGAACTCAGCCTTATCTCGTCCTTAGCTTAGCTTAAACTTAGCTAAGTATTTACTGAGCGCAATCTTAGGTTTCGAATTTATAGTCTAATAACACTAAGCTTCTAATTAGCTTTGTTTCATTAGCGCGTCGAGTCTGTCAAATGTACTTAATTGTAAAAATAAATGGAAGCAACCATATGAAACAAATGAAAGAAATAAGTCAATCAAGAATGGGAAAAAACCAATGGAAACCTTCTTGATGTTTCTGAAAGATCAAGTCAATGATAATCAGGTAATAATAATAATATTGTTAGCAGACGACTGTATCAGAATTATCCGTACTATTGACCTGACACGCCATTGGTCGAACTTATAGGCCGATCTCAACGCCATTGGTCGAACTAATCGCCTGATCTCGGCTGATCGTACATTAGTGGAATGCTATAAAAAGGGAGTCTGCCGAGTTATTGAGGAGTAGTCCGGTGAAGCTGTGAAGACCCCAACAGGCCAATAGCGTAGTCAGTTCGAGAAAAAAAAAAAAAAAAGTTATTGAGGACATTCTTGCTCGATCGTTTCTCTGGAAAGTTGTATTGCGTAACTATTGTTGTATTGCGTGAGTTCTTTCCAATTTACATTGTTATTTGTATTTCTTTAGGTTTTTACGATTTATTGTGTTACTTGAGTTATTTAAATGTTGATGTGAGTTTTCGTGTTGAGATATGTAATTGTGTTATTATTTTTTTTTATATAAATCCATTTCTGTTATCTAAAAATATAATAATAATATTATGGCATACTTTTTTATTCTCATAAATAATACCCGAGTTTTTCGTAGTTTGATGAGTTGAACTTAGCTCAGCTCAAGTTAAGTGAATGTTAAGCTTGCGACTTTAAATTTAAACTCTAAACTTAAGGTTGAGAGAAGTTTCTGTGCTCTCTATAGATTTCACCTTAAAATTGAGATCAAACGTTAGTCTATAAACTAACAGAATTATTAAACTATTCTTAGACATAAAAGAGCACATCAGTAATTTAACATGTAAGAAGTATAGCATCATCAAAATGCTCTTCTGGTAACTACATCTACATTCTAAAAACTTCTGGTAAATACATCGCGAATTCGATGTTGTGCTGGAAAACCGATTCAGAGTAGAAGAGCCGACTGACGGCGGTGGTCATGTCCATTCGCGCCTAAAGACGTGTCCCTAGAGTGAGGTTATACTTGAAGATACCTCCTACGTGAATACTCCTCCTCCTCCGACGTGCGTTCCTCACAACAGGTCTATGAAATCTTAATATTCCGTGACACATTTTAATTTCATTAAGCCGTTTTCATAATCATAATAACTGTATACTATGGCTTTGTGTACACAAATCCGAGGTGATCCGAGCTCTTTGTTTGAGAGCGGCGAGTTCCGTGGGATTAGTTGTGGGCTTGACCCGGAGTAATTCCGGGGTATGCTTTGTGCCGGACATTTAATTTTGGCTGGAATAAGGAGTACAAAGGGAAATAACCACATCTATTATCTAAATGTACATTAAGTGATGAGTTAGTTATGGTACGTCCGGGCTCCGTAATGACTCATTACTATTCAAATTATGCAAAAATTTTAGGGATTAAACAACGAACGTCATTGTAATAAAACTACATTACGGAGGTAAGGCGTTAATAAGTACTAGTCGAGCCAGCGATCTAGCAGCTGCGCTTGAGATATAATCCTCCTGGAGCTAGTATATTATTATTTCAAGTCACAATGTCATATAACGTCAGACAAGATTATGAAGCTCTAGCCAGAGAAGCGTATGTACGTCAAGTCCTTTACAACTTATTATTTCGACAGGGTTCAAATCATCCCAATCCGTTACTGGTATCCTGCGCGAACTACAAACCTGAAGCCCGCTGAGAAGCAATTTAAAAAACAGTCACGCAACCTTTTTCACCGTTCCCTCTGACGATATAACGGTAGCGAACGATTTCAACACCACCAAGGACTATTTAAATAGAGCGTTCTCGCACCCACACCCCTGAAATCATCGGTCACGCCACCGTGGTTGGACGATCAACTTCGCTCCCGCACACCCGCCACGAACTCCTTCGACAGCATCTCAAGCCTAAGTTCAATCCCCCACACGCACACTCACACTGTATAATTCTGTGAGGTACACTTTTCCTTTTTTCTGTTAGTTAACCTTAGTCAAAATTATCAGACTCCAAATACACGTCCGCCTTTGTACAACACCTATGAACATAGGCATATGTATCTCACCAAAGTATACATGATTAGTTTAATTCGATTCGTTTTGTCTCCAAGGTAACACGCCAAGCCGGGTTTCCACCACTCTGGCAGCCTTGAATTTTTAGCATTTAGCTGAGTGCCCTAAAACTCCTGTGAAGCCATGAAGGCCCCTCAAACCAACAGCGGTTAGTCAGTTCGAAAAATATAGTGTAACTGCGGGAACACATGTATAGATACATGGCAAAAGATTATAAATTTAAAAGTAGTAGCTGCCTAGGTGGGCTTAAAAGAAATGCTACGGGTTCATCTCGGTGTTTTGCTTCACCGCAAGCTCTTACTCAGTTGTAAAGATTAGAATCTACGTCAATCGATGCCGTGTCCGAATATACTATCAACTAAGTTATTATCGTTTTAGAGATTATATTAAATAATTATATGCTAATAAATACAAGGGATATAGTTATTTGAAATAAAATGGAATTTGTAACAGTCAAAATAATTCCCAGAACCAACATTAGAAATCGCTTTTCTGGATTACAAATTCCTCTCGCCCCGCAACGCTCACTCCAGCTAAACCCTTCGAAATCGTGCCAGAGTTTGGTCCTAAATTTCTTGTCTATTGGAATACATTTTGTTAATATTTATTTATTCCCAATCCGTTTTGTGCCTGTGATGAATACGTAACGTTACTCGAACGTTCCTTAGAACCGTTTCGTACAAACTACACCATTCTTTTACGTGTTTCGGGTAAAATCTTCCTAAACCGTGTATAGTTTTCACAATAATGTTACGATATTCACAATAAAAGATTACATGTGTCAGAGATGCGAATATTAAGATGGATGTTTCGTGCAACTGGAATGGATAAGATGAATAATGAGTATGTCAGATGAAGTTTGAAAATAGCACCAGTGATAGAAAAGTTGAGGAGTAATAGGTTAGCATGATACGGGCATATTACGAGAAGAGATAAAAGACATATAATTATAAAAGTCTGGACTATAAAGGTGAGCTTATATAGGAGTAAAGGAAGACCGAAAAATCTATGAATGGATTGTGTGAAAAATGATGTGTGTATAAGAGATGTGAGTAATAATTAAGTATTTTT